>CM061144.1:36330918-36385918 GCA_030710495.1 Labroides dimidiatus
GGGGCTCTGGGTGGAGGTGCGGCGGCTCTTTCGTCCCTCCTGCTCGCCGGCGGCCATCTTTCTTCTCTCCTTACGCAGGTGAGGGGAGGAGTCGTCCATGTCTCCGTCCTCATGCCTCAGAGCCGTCTGCACGCACACACACACACACACAAACACACAAAGAATATAATCAGTGTGTGTGTTCTGTCAGGTGTGTGTTGTGGCTCAGGTGTGTGTTGGCTCAGGTGTGTGTTGGCTCAGGTGTGTGTTTAGGCTCAGGTGTGTGTTGTGGCTCAGGTGTGTGTTGTGGCTCAGGTGTGTGTCGTGGCTCAGGTGTGTGTCGTGGCTCAGGTGTGTGTCGTGGCTCAGGTGTGTGTTGTGGCTCAGGTGTGTGTCGTGGCTCAGGTGTGTGTCGTGGCTCAGGTGTGTGTCGTGGCTCAGGTGTGTGTTGTGGCTCAGGTGTGTGTTGTGGCTCAGGTGTGTGTTGTGGCTCAGGTGTGTGTCGTGGCTCAGGTGTGTGTCGTGGCTCAGGTGTGTGTTGTGGCTCAGGTGTGTGTTGTGGCTCAGGTGTGTGTTGGCTCAGGTGTGTGTTGTGACCTCGTAGATGGTGAACTGGGCCCTCAGGTCTGGCTCGGTCCCCTTGTTGTTCATGTGTTTGAAGATGATGGTCTCCATCCCTAACTGCTCCAGACTGTCAGTCAGGTCGTAGAACGAGTCCTGGTCTGGGAGCACGGCCAGAGTCTGACATCCAGAAACACACACAGGAAACACACACACGGGAAACACACACATGGATCAACACCTTCAGGAGCGTCATCACCACACTAGAATTTCAAACCTCAGCTGCTCCCAGAATGCTTTTCAAAGTAAAAGCTTGATCCGTTTTTTCCTGTGGAGAGACTTTCTGTTTTCCCCCGGTGCTTTTATTTTGAAGTACTGCCCGGTCCAGCTCTTTGGTTACTTAATGTGAAAGTAAAAAGCTAAAGAATAGAAGGTAAATTCTTCCACACAGAAAAATAACCCACTGAGGTCTGTGTTCCTGATTCATGGTGATCAGGGATCCAGAGGGACCGAAAATTCCCACTAAATTTCAGGAGTTTCCAGTAAATTTTCATGTGAATTTTAGCTCAGGAAGGTCGAAAATGTTCATTTTTTGTTGCCGTCAACTAAAATGAACTTTTCATGATTTTCATGATGTTCCTGATTTTTGTTGTTCTGTGAAAGAACCCATTAAAGTTCTCCGGTTCTACAAACTGATTAGTGTCATTTATAAATGTTGTATCAGACATGTTTACATGTATGTTTGCTTATGACAAATATTTATGCCTCAATCCATGAGAGTTAGACTCAGTTGGGGGAAATATACAAATTTTCCTGATTTTTTTTTTTTTTTTATAATGTCATTTATAAATATTACATTAGACATGTTTGGATACCTTTCTGCTTAGAACAAACCAAAATGTTTCAGATTATACGTTTATGATCAGTTCATAGAAGCTCCTGAAAATTCCCAAAGAAAGTTTCAGTAATTTTTCAGCTCTAACAGTAACCAATAAAAAATAACGTGTGTGTGTATGAAGCTGCTTCTATAATGCTTTTCAAAGAAAAACAAAATCAATCACAAATGTTTATCAAACCACGACTTCAACCTTTCAAAGTAAAAGCCTGACTCATTTTTTTCCCTTTGATTTTAAACTATGCTTTTATTCTGAAATTGTGCCCAGGACATTTTTCTGCTATAAAAAGTACCTTGTGTAAAAAAAGTGAGAGAATATAAAGTGATTCTTTTTTCACCCCTCGCCTGACGCAGATTTCATCTGGAGACAGGAAACGATCCTCTGTGGTCTGTACGGTTATGTTATGTTAAGAGCAGAAAAATATGGCCCCTCCAGAAAGTTTTTCAAAGCAAAAGCCTGACTCTTTTTTTTCTGTAGGGAGCTTCCCTTTGATTTCATGGAAGGCTTTTATTCTGAAATTGTGTCCAGGAGAGTTAATAATAATAATAATAATAATAAGAAGAAGTATCTTTTCTTTATCTGAGCCTGTGATAAAGTTTGGTTTATAAAAGTGTTCGTTGATCACGCTGGCTGCAGGTTAAATAACGACTTTAATTACTGAACATCATGATTGTTTCACCTCTGAGTCTCTCTCTCTGCGCTGCTGGAGTAAAACACCAACCCCGACACCTGAATAACACCTGGGCCCAGTTAGACAGCAGTTATAAGCTGGTTTAGGTTTGTATCTGAACTCTTACCTCCTACCTTTGACAGTCGTTAAAGACCGCTGGGTGGAAACGCAGCTTTTGTTTACCTTGTTGATGAGCGTCATGGCGAATATGAGCAGCTCCGTGTCTGAGCCGTTTCTCTCCTCCAGAACCTCCATCAGATAACTCCACGGCTTCACACCTGCAGCACACACACACATACAAAAACACACACACACACACATAAACTTCAGTATTTATAAATTAAATTGAATTATTGAGTCAAAGCCTGTTAAACAACAGTGTAAGTGTGTGCATGTGTCTGTGTGTGTGTGCATGTGTGCACCTCTCTTGCCGTCCACCGTGTTGACAGCGTTGATGAGCAGAGGACTGTTGGACTCTGCGTACTCCACGAAGACGATGAGCAGCTTCAGAGCCGTCTTCACCACCAGACGAGACTGCAGGAGGAGAGAGGGTCACAGTCTGTCCACCAGGGGGAGCTGCAGGTCTGCGCTGCACTTCAAACCTCCTCTGACTACAGAGGAGACTTTAAAACCTCATCTGAGCTGAGTGATGGTGGTTTTTTAAAGAGGAAGAGGCTGCCATCATTAAAGGGTTATTCCATAGTTTTTGATGAAATGCAGGCTACACTGCTCCAAAACACAGCTGACGTCTGAAGTTTTTCAGCCTTTAGATGTTCCTGATCTCTGGAATTCTCCAGCTGTGATCACGTTTAACTCGAGACTGAAGCCAGCCTCACAAACATGGGATGCAAAAACAGATTTAAGTGGAAAAAATGAGATTTATTTTGAGTTTCGATGACTCACCAGGCTCCCTGTCAGCGTGTAGAGCCACTGCACCGTCTCATTGTGGTTTATCACTCCGTTCATACCGTCCACGAACAGCATGATCTGACTGAGAGCTGAGGGAGGCACAGAGAGAGAGACAGACAGAGAGACAGACGGGTCAGTGTCAGCTCCCTGCTTTCCACACACAGCTCCAGCAGATCCAGAGGAGCCTGTAATCTGCAGGGCTGACTCAGCTCTCTGTGGGTTGTTGGACGTGTGAAGCTGAGTTTCCATCGAGTGGAGCTGCTGCTGCTGCTGTGTGTGTGTGTGTGTGTGTGTGTGTGTGTGTGTGTGTGTGTGTGTGTGTGTGTGCAGACTCTGCTGAAACCCGGCTGATGAAGCTGCTGCAGCCCGAAGAACCCAGAAATCTGACGGACCCTGAAACCCTCAGACTGATCTGGTGGAGCTTCATGGCTCCTTTAAAGACCTCTGAGATGAAAACCGTTCAGTTTGGTGCGCCGTCATCAGACTGTGGTGTTCTTTCCACAGGCTGAAGCACCGTGTGGGAAAACAGAGTTAAAGTTTTTCTTCCCAACGACATGAAAAGAGCTTTTATTTGGTGCCATCTCTGCTGTGTCATAACGTGGCGTTCCCCAGGGCTCCATCTTAGGACCCTTTGATTCTCCTATTTTTATCCTTTTTGAAGAGTTTATCAGATGATCCAACAGAAACCAGCATCTTAAACAGCCTTGAGGTCTTTAGACTCTGAGAATCACTTTTTAAATGTTCTAATTAATATCATTTTTGAACCCTGGGTGAAATAACGTAGAAATGGATTGTGACCTTAAGACTGATGCTTCCCTTGTCCCAGATATCCTGTTAATCTAAGAGTCTAAATCTGAACATGAACTGCAGAGATGATATTTGGAGGCAAAAAACAAAACGTTTTAAAGGCTGAAAAATCGAGAAGTTTCTGCAATAATCACTGCAAAGTTTGAGCCTCACATCACCATGACAACCACCACAAACTCTGATGGGACAGAGATCCTTCATGAGGAGGGGGTCTCGTTTGTGGTCGTGTTTGTTAATTAAAGGTAGAGTCCGCAGGTTTTGGATCAACTATAAACGCTGAATTAAACATAATCATCCAGCAACAGATCAGAGGCCGGTGAGCAGAAAGGTTAACGTGAAGCTCTGATGTCATCGCTCACACACCTTTTCATAGATGATAAGTCAGGTTAGAACGGACCCTCAGAGGAGTCTCACCTCTCAGGATGTAGTTCTGGTAGTTGGTGTCGGCCTCCGCTCCCACTTTGATGAAACACGTCAAACCTTCAGACGCCACGAACTCTGGGACCAGATCCTTATCATCCTGTGAGAGGACAGACAGAAGGGTTTCCCCTTACTGAGCAGGGTCTGTGTGTGTGTGTGTGTGTGTGTGTGTGTGTGTGTGTGTGTGTGTGTGTGTGTGTTTCACCTGGAAGAGCTGCTTGAGAGAGAAGAGGGAGCGTCTGAGCTCTGGACCCTGAGAGTTGTACAGCTTCTCTGAAACACACGAAGAAGAAACACGATGAGACGGAAACACACTGAGGGAGGGAGAGAGAGGGAGAGAGAGGGAGAGAGAGAGGGGGAGAGAGGGGGGGGGTTTAAAGACAGGAATGAAAGTATTTCCTGTTTGTTTCTATCAGAGGCCGAGACCCCGACTCATTCTCCAAATCAGAGGAGAAGATGACAAGTTTACACTTCAACAACTTACGATTTCCCTCAAGTTCAAGCAGGACGAGAGAGAGAGAGAGAGAGAGAGAAGGAGGAAGGAAAACAAAACGCCCAAATAAGGAATCACATCAGAATATTACCGCTGACCTGTTATTTACCATCCTTAAGGAGACTGAAACGCTCACACACAACATGTGACTGACAGGGGGCAGGCCTCAATCCACAAGCTCCACCTCCTACAAGCCTCCAGAGGGCTGGCCAATCAGAGGAAAGGGGGTTCCTCTTAAAGAGACAGTAACCACAACGAAGCGTTTCAGACAAAGGCTGACAGAAGATTTTACTTAAACACCAGAGAGAAAAATTTAATGAGCTGTAAATCAGAAAACAGACTAAAAAAAAAACACAACAGCCCAAATCCACAGAGACAGGAAGTGATGATTTCAAGTTTAAAGAGACACAAAAATACATCAGAGGAATTCATGAGAGAGAGAGAGAGAGAGAGAGAGAGAGAGAGAGAGCGAGCAGGATCCACATCCAAGCAACAAATGAGGATTTGAAACAGAAACAAACACACACGCGACCAAGAGCTGTGGTTACTGTGTGTGTGTGTGTGTAACAGGAAGTCATGGGAGTCTGTTGTCGTGGCAGAGGGATCCATACCCCCCCCCCCCCCCCCCCCCCCCCCCGTGATTTCAGAGGAACAGAAACACTGTCCTCATTCAGGGGAATACACGGCTCACAGATCTTTAGTAAACCTTCGTCGGTCGGGGAGTCGACTCCAGTTTAAAGATGTTTTTAGCTCCTCTTCATCACCTCCTGACTCACCGCTGCAGCCTGCTGTGACCTCAGGTAACCTCTGAGCTCAGAGACGTCCTCTGAGGACTGAAGGAACCTCTCTGAGATCCTGAATCATCAACACGTCTGTTTGAGGAACGTGAGCCAGCTTGTTTCAGGGATTTAATCTGAGATTATGAAATACCGATGTGGATTCCCATATTTGGCAGAAAAAAATCATCTGACTCATTTTAGAAATATAATAAGAATAAAAGAACTGTCTGACTTTCTGCAGAGACATGAAGCGGTCTGCAGCAGCTCCTCTCTGCTCCCCGCTGTGCGAACATGATGGAATCATTTATACCAGAGACAAACAAACCGATGAGACCCGACTTCCTGTTTACCTTCCAGTAAACAATCTGAGACACTCGCTCCTGCTGCTCAACACGGAGCTGCTAAAACTCTGCTCTTCAACAGTCTGCTGCTGCTCCGTCTGTGTTTTCCCATCAGAGACCCTCCACCTCCCCGCTCCGTCCCCTGGCAGAGTCCCCAGCCTCCATTTGACTCTCAAACCCAGGTGTGAAACGGTGTCACGGCCCTTCTTGGATCCCTCACAGCAGCTCAGCTCAGCTCGCCGGCGTCCCGGTGCAGGAACAGCAGGTCGTTATTATGAAGTCATGATGAATGCTCTCACAGCCTGCTGCAAACTGACTGAACACACAGCTCACAGGTGGACCAGACATTTTTGACCTGATGGAATCGATTAATCATGAGGACGGCTCAGAAACACAGCAGCACTCACAGCCAGGTGAGACCAGTTTAACCCTTTCCTTCCTGTTTCCAGCTGGTTGTAGTGAGCTCAGCGTGAGCTGATGAAGAGATGATCTGTTCAGGCTGAGATGCTGTCTGAACCAGGCTGGTTTCTGCTGTGAGGATCGTCCCTCTGAACGGGTGTGTGTGTGGTTTCAGCTGGTTCTGCACACAGCCTCTAGTGGACACTCAGGGAACTGCAGCTCATTTTAACTTCTGCTTCAGCTTCATGTTTTCAGACTGGAGGCTGCAGCTTGGTTTAACCTCAGAGAACAGTGTTAGAAACAGGAAGAGACGATGTTTTTACTCTCTGCATCATGTATTATTTTTCATTTATAGTTTTTTATTATTTACATATGTTTTTAACATACTAACCATGACTTCTTTACACACACACCCCCCAAAATAAACCATTTTATATAATTCAGATGAATATTCTTTCATAACATGTTCACTATTTATAATTATGTTTTCATTACTGGTGCATCATTTTTCATTTGTTCTGACATTAAAAATTATTTCTACATATTTTAAGTATATGTGACATAATCCTTAAATATTTTTTTTGCTGATTTTGAAACGTTGCATATTTTCAGAGAAATTGAGTTTAATTTTTGTTTTAATTAAATTTTTGCACAAATTATTTATCATTTATACAGTTTAAGATATAGTCTGCATCTATGTATAGTATGTTTGTACATAATGATAATCTCTACACTGTGCTTCTTTTTTCCTTTCTTTAAGTCTTTCACTCCATACTTACACATTTTTTTCATAAATTGTGACTCGTTGCATATTTTTACTTATGTAGAGTCTCTTTTTCTTTTTAAATTCATATTTTTTGGGATTATTTGTATCATTTTGAACATGAAATGCATCATTTATAAACTGTAAGATATAATTTGCACCCATATATGAAAACAGTTGTACAAAATGGTAATCGGAACATTTTAAAGTTTTATTCTGCATCATGTTTTTATCTTTTTTCTTTATTTTTCCTTTTCTTTATATATCTAACATTTCTTTATATTTCAGTTGTTTATTTCACTCCGTATTAACTTTTTTTTTAGGGATAGACCGATTATCGGCGCATATATTTGTCATTTTGACCCATATCGGCATCGGCCTTTTTTTTTTAATACAATGGGCAATATAGGTCACTTCAAAACTCGGCAAAGGAAAGCTATTCTTAACTACTTTGCTTCGGTTAGCGAAAGTCCGCTAGCTTAATGCTAACATGAATGGAAAATCCCATTGACCGGCTAATGCAATTAGCATCGTGACTATCTCACAGTCTATGAACTTATTCTAACTTTCACAGCTTGCTTGGCTCTTGAAAATGATATTGTTATTGTTATTGTTTGAAGTTAACAAAAAAGAGATAAACATTTTAGTTGTATTGAAATTTTGAAACAGTTTATATACTGTAGAAAACTTAAGGGAGCTATTTATTTGTTTAAATGTTTATTGACCTTTAGAAGACATGCTGCTGAGCCTGGAACATGTTAAATAAACATGTGCTGAAAGGCATTTAAACAAAGTTAAGGATCAGAGTTTGTATTATTCAAAATTTTGATGTCAATATATTCACTTTTACTGCAAATGAATATCGGCTGCAAATATCGGTTATCGGCCTCCTTCACGGCTAATAATCGGTATCGGTATCGGCCCTGGAAAAAGCATATCGGTCTATCACTAATTTTTTTCATACGTTCTGAAACCTTCCACATTTTAAGACATACTGAGACTTTTCTCTGTATTTTTATATATTTTACATTATTAATATGGATCTATGGGGCTTTAGTTTGGCAGACATAAATAAAATGTGCATCATTTATATACTGTAAGATGTATTTTTCATAATTATAAAGATAAACTTCTATAACTTGATAATCTCCCCTTTTTAAATGTTTCATTGTGCATCAGTTTTAGTTTTTCCTTCTTGATTTGTTATTTTCTTCATATCGACACGTTTTGGACGTTGATTCTGCATCATGTGTTTATTTTAAGGTATAAAGCAGACATTTGATGTTTCATTTTCACACCTTCACTGAAACCTGCAGATGTTTGCACAGAGTGAAGCTGTATTTATAGCAAACACTCGTCACGTGTGATGTTTCATTTCAGATAAACCAGTTTTAGGATCTTTGCTGAGTTTGGGATGTTCACTGTCTTAAAATAACTCCTCAAACAAAAGAACAAAAGTTTGGACGGAGGAACACGTGTTTGTCTCTGGAGGGTTCGAGAGGTTGAACTCTGATTACAGGTTTTCATGATCGGTCAGTGGGAGAAAGAGGGCTGATGTGACTTCTCATTTTGGACTGAATTACACCCAAACATGGGACGAGTAAACAGTTTGAGTTATTCTGAACAAACAGAGAGAAACAGAGCTGAAAACAGAGAGAGAGGAGGATCCCTGCAGAGCTCAAATAAAGAGGCTCAAAGTGAGGATGTTTAAGAGCAGCCGGCTGTCACAGAGGAACAAAGAGCTCACTGTGTGAAAACACAGCGTCCGTCTGACCATCTGGGCCGTAAAGACGGAGCTGAAAGAGTCGAAAGCACGGCGGCGTGTTTCAGGAGCAGAAACAGAGAAAGGTCGCGTCAGTTTGAGTTCAGAGCTTCAGCACAGAGTCAGAGAGGAGCTCCTCTTCCTGACAGTAGAAAAGAAAGCAGGTTTGATGGTTTCTCTTCTAAAAACTGTTCTTTTTAAACAAATTCACATCCCCTCATAAACCAGTCTGACCTCAGGTTCCGCTGCTGCAACAAAACTTTCTGACAAATAGGAAACACTTCTGTCCCTCTGCTGTTTCTGAAAACCCTTATTTCATCCTCCATCTGAAACACTTTGTTCAGCTGCTGTCTCTTTAAGAAAACCCCCCTTCCTCTGATTGGCCAGCCTAGTGGAGACCTGTCAGGAATTGCGCTATGGGCAGACCTTGGTGTTTGAGGCCTTTCCCTCCAACTACAACGTGTCATGAACCAGTAAGGAGCAGTTCCTTATGTGATGACCTCATCATTTCTGCAAGTCTTGAGAAAATCTCATCTCATGAGGATCTCAACATCTCATCATGTGAACATCTCATCTCATCATGTGAACATCTCATCTCATCATGTGAACATCTCACCTCATCATGTGAACATGTCATCTCATCATGTGAACATCTCATCCCGTCATGTGAACATGTCATCTCGTCATGTGAACATGTCATCTCGTCATGTGAACATGTCGTCTCGTCATGTGAACATCTCATCTCATCATGTGAACAACTCATCTCATCATGTGAACATCTCATCTCATCATGTGAACATCTCATCTCATCATCTCATCTCATCATGTGAACATCTCATCTCATCATGTGAACATCTCATCTCACCATGTGAACATCTCATCTCATCATGTGATCATCTTATCTCATCATGTGAACATCTCATCTCATCTCATCATCTCATCATGTGAACATCTCATTTCATCATGTGAACATCTCATCTCATCATGTGAACATCTCATCTCACCATGTGAACATCTCATCTCATCATGTGATCATCTTATCTCATCATGTGAACATCTCATCTCATCTCATCTCATCTCATCATCTCATCATATGAACATCTCATCTCATCATGTGATCATCTTATCTCATCATGTGAACATCTCATCTCATCTCATCTCATCATCTCATCATGTGAACATCTCATTTCATTATGTGAACATCTCATCTCATCTCATCATCTCATCATGTGAACATCTCATCTCATCATGTGAACATTTCCTCTCATCATGTGAACATCTCATCATCTCATCTATTGAACATCTCATCTCATCTATTGAACATCTCATCTCATCATGTGAACATCTCATCTCATCATGTTAACATCTCATCTCATCATGTGAACATCTCATCTCATCATCTCATCTATTGAACATCTCATCTTATCATGTGAACATCTCATCTCATCATGTGAACATCTCATCTCATCTCATTATGTGTACATCTCATCTCATCATCTCATCTATTGAACATCTCATCTCATCATGTGAACATCTCATCTCATCTCATCATGTGAACATCTCATCTCATCATGTGAACATCTCATCTCATCATGTGAACATCTCATCTCATCATGTGATCATCTTATCTCATCTATTGAACATCTCATCTCATCATGTGAACATCTCATCTCATCTCATCATGTGAACATCTCATCTCATCATGTGAACATCTCATCTCATCATGTGAACATGTCATCTCATCATGTGAACATCTCATCTCATCATGTGAACATCTCATCTCATCATGTGAACATGTCATCTCATCATGTGAACATCTCATCTCATCATCTCATCTATTGAACATCTCATCTCACAAAGACCTCATCTTCTTTCACGAAGCTCTTGTCTCATAAAAATCTCATCTTGGGAAGATCTCAAGATTTCATCTTGTGAAAAATTCTTCTCATCATGTTAAAGATTTAATCTCATTTTTTGAAGATCTCATCTCATTATGAGAAGATCTCATCTCATGAAACTTTCTTCTCATCTTGTTAAAGATTTCATCCCGTCTCATGGAGATCTGGTGCTATTTTTAGTGTTTTGATCATTTTACAGACAGATTGAGGAATTTCTACAACACATGAACATGTAGAGGTTTGAAAATCTGCACACGCTCAGTCTGAACTGTCCCTCAGAGCACTCACACTGTACTCAGTGTGCTCTGTGTGTGTGTGTGTGTGTGTGTGTGTGTGTGTGTGTGTGCTCTGTGTGTGTGTGTGTGTGTGTGTGTGTGTGTGTGTGCTCTGTGTGTCACTGAACTGTTCTGGATGTTGCAGTTTAACAATAAATCTGTGTGTCAGTGTTTTCTCTCAGAGCGGACGGTGAGTCAGACTCTCTGACATCCAACCTTGACCCAACATGGCCGCCAGCCAAACACAGTTTCACTACAACAGCTGAGAGTCAGAGGAGGGAACGTCCCGGATTATAAAGAGTTAGAACTGTGCAGTGATGCCAACAACACACTCCAGTTACTTCTGTGTGTGTGTGTGTGTGTGTGTGTGTGTGTGTGTGTGTGTGTGTGTGTGTGTGTGTGTGTGTGTGTGTGTGTGTGTGACATTCCTCTCTCCTGACCACACTCCCACACATAGTTACCGGCTGTTTGTGTGCGTGAAGGAGAGATTCATGTTGCATTTATGGCCCATCGTGCAGGCCGTTAAAATGAGCTTCATAGAGACAGTGAACACTTCAAAGAGAGGTGAAAGGATGAACATTCATCCCTCACTCAGCGATGCTTCACTTTTCACCTGCAAAGCCCTGGTTACAGACACACCTGGAGGGGCTGACGACGTCCAGATCGTATAAAGAACGCAGAAACAAAACGTTCTCTGTGCCAGCGTTCTGTGTGCATCCACGCTCACAGCACAGGATCAAAGCTGCCGCAGATACACAGAGAATTTAAAGCTGCAGTGCAGAATAACGCCTGTAGGTGGCAGTTGATTTAAATACACATGGACGTTACGGGAGCACGTGAGGAAAAACTTTAGAGGACCAGCTCAGCAAAATCTGCAGCAACAAGACGAAACCCGACACGTGACAAGACACGACTGGACGAATCTTTCTGCAGAGATGCAACAACAAATTAAGTGAACTCAAGCAAAGAGACCAGCGCAGCAAAGAGTGACATCCAGCAGAGTTATTTTAGTTTTAATCAGTTTAAAAATTAAAAATATGAATATTTAAAGAGTCACATTCATTTAGAGTTCTTTTAAACTGATGTTCAGTCTCATAAGTGTGTTTCATGTCTTGATGTGACCTGGTGTTTGTAAAATACTTCAGGTAAAGTTTTTTTTAATCCTTCATCCTGTTGTTTCCTAATTCCTCAGCTGTTCAACAGCTGCAGATTGACGGCTTTACCCAGAACTTACGAAAAAACACTTTCCTGGTGTTTGTGCAATACAACTCTCAGCCAGTGGAGGCAGCAGTGAGCTGAGCAGATGATGAATCTGTGACAGAAGAAGTTTATCTGGAGTCCAGAAGATTCCTCAGATCATAAAACATCAGAATGAGAGGAAATACATACACCACTGACTGAGCAGGAAGGAGAGAGACTGAAACAGAGCCAGAGACTGAGGACAGATGGATAGAAGGATGGAAGGATGGGAGGATGAGAAGCTGGAAGGATGGAAGGATGGAAGGATGGAAGGATGGAAGGATTCATGTGTTTATCCTGCAGAAACAGGAAGTGACCCAGATAAACTCTGTGTGGTATTTCCTGTTAGTGCCAGCACTGCTAATTGAGCTCAACTATTTCAGTGAACGGAGGAAAGCCGGAGGAGAGCCGGAGGAAAGCCAGAGGAAAGCCAGAGGAAAGCCGGAGGAGAGCCGGAGGAAAGCCAGAGGAAAGCCAGAGGAAAGATGGAGGAAAGCTGGAGGAAAGCCAGAGGAAAGCCGGAGGAAAGCCGGAGGAAAGCCGGAGGAAAGCTGGAGGAAAGCCAGAGGAAAGCCAGAGGAAAGCCGGAGGAAAGCCGGAGGAAAGCCGGAGGAAAGCTGGAGGAAAGCCAGAGGAAAGCCGGAGGAAAGCCAGAGGAAAGCTGGAGGAAAGCCGGAGGAAGAGGGATCTCCTTGTCAGAGTGATCCAAAGTCAAGACACAGATCAGGATTTAAGGTTTCTGTGGTTTTAAATCCTCGTCTTAAAGAGCAGCTGTCAGCATTTCTGATGTCACTCTGTCTTTACATCATTTACTGCATCATTTCAAAACTTTGGCTGCAAATCTACTTGTTTTTTTTCTCTGCAGGTTTACAGAGAAAAGTTCATGTTGAATTCATGAGGCATTCTTCCTGCAGACCTCTCAAACCTGCAGCTTCGATTTCTTGAAGCTCTTGAAGAAAGTTAGGGATAATAAATCAGCCACATGAGGTCACAACCTCAAAATAAAACAGGTTAGAGATAATGTTTTATAACAGTTCTTCAGTAAACATGCTTTGGGGTTAACTAAGGAGGGAAAGTCAGGGGGAATCAAACCAGCAGCTAACAGGAGGCGGCTTCTCTGTGGCTCAGGCTGAGAGTTCAACACGTCCTGCTGGGAGGTCAAAACACAACAACAACAGACTGTCAGCAGCAACAAAACATGGAAGGAAACACTGACTGATAACTGATGTCATCACACACACACACACACACACACATACAGGATGCAGCATCAGTGTGTTCCAGCTCCAACATCTTGTTCTCTTTTTTTTAAGCTCCTGAAAGAAATTCATTCTCAGGAACAAAGTTTTCTCATTAATGATCAGTTTATCACTCAGTTCACACCCTTATTTATGCAAATTAGATTATGTTAACGTCAAATACTTGATTTGACTGATCAGTCCTGTCCTGCAAAGTGAGCTGACATCTCTTAAAACAGCTGCTCTGGACTCTGTGAACAGTTAACGTGTCGTTCAAAGCTCAGCTGAAGCCGTCGCTCTCTGTGGAACAGCTCTTATTATCACCTCATCGTTTGTTTCTGCTTTAACGAGCTCAAGGAGGAGTCCCTGAACGCACCGTGACTGCAGGTTAAGGTGAGTTCAGGACGTGAAGAAACATGAATCATCAGGTAACCTGACGTCCTCCTGACACACTTTCACCTCCACCTCCTCCACATGATCAGATAAACAATGATCCCGTTTCTTCAGGGTAAATCCGCCCGTCTTCACGTTTTCTCTCTCTGACGGAGTTATCTGTTGGAAATGAATCTAAAACCTGCATCAAAGTGAAGAGATTCAAGACATCAAGTTTTTAGAGACCAAACGCTGTTTTTTAAACCCTGTTGCGTCTTTCTTCTTGTTTTTAATGTATGATCTCAGTGAATGTGAAGCACGTGACACTTTTGTTTTTGTGGTTTGAAGGAAACAATAAAAGTCAGTGCTGATCTTTGAATCACTGCTGCACACACAGAACGTCACCTTAACAGGTTTTGATCCCCGGGGTCAGGTTTGTAAAGAGTAGGGATGAGCCGGATATTCGTTTCAAACGAGTACTCGTTACGGATAATGCATTTTTGCCGAGTCCGAGCACAACACAAGTTTTTTTTAGGATTATTCGTATCCGTGCTAAAAGAATCCTCATTGGGTAGCAACAACTACTGTCTTCACTCTTCCTGCTCTGTGATTGGCCAGTCACACACAGCACACCCCCCTCCCTGCACCCACATGCTGCAGCGAGGAGGTGCCTGCTCTCCTCTTTCACACACACACAGACAGGCAGCGAGTGACAGCGACTGCTTCTCTTGCTTGCTTGAGTTGACTGTAGTTTACGTTGCTCTAATCTCTGTACTACTCACTCAGTTTTCTTCTGCTCGTCTCTATTGAGGTTTGTTTGGTATTTAAAGTTACTTCTTGAACTTATTTCCTGTCATACGCGATGCATGTGACAAGACGGGGCTGAAAACGGCTCGTGTCGCGCTGGTCAGTGCCTCTTGCTTCAATTCAGGACCGTTTTTTTAAGGTTTTCGTTGTCTCGCATCTCTTTAGTTCTTTTTTTATATTTAAAGTTACTTGATTAACTGTTTTGCAACGTACACGCAACGCATTCGAAGGCTTAAAGCTGTAAACTCCTGGTGTCGCGTGTCCCCCTAGTTTCTCCACGCCGGTCTTTTTTTTTTTTTTTTTTTAACTGGCTGCGTGATTTTAGTTTGTCTGGTGAGAAAGTTAGTTGGAAAGCTTTGCCCATTCTGAGCACAGTGTTTTTGAAAATACAGTGAACAACAAGGCATATTTTTTATTTTTTTGCCACTGAATGTTTGAACAAATCACCTATTAAATTTACACAGATCATAAATAAAGAGACAGTCTTTCACACCACTACATACACATTTTACCAGTTGTACATAATACATAGCTGAAAATAAATACAGCCATTTCAAATCAATTCTTGCCAGTTTCAGACTTAAAATAATGTTCGGATTTAAGTCTCGCCCATTTTCGGACAAAACACGCCCACTTCCGGTTTAGGCCCCGCCCCCCTACGAGTACAGATACGGATACAGATAATGGTGTACTCGCTCATCCCTAGTAAAGAGCCTGGTTTGTCCCTCGACTCTGTGCTCCAGGGGACTGGATGAGGACGACCAAGAGGAAAAGGACCCTCAGGAGTTTGACTTGTTGTAAACTGAATCAGAAACGTCGTCCGTCCCTGCTGGTCTCTGTCCCGTCAGTCAAATGAAAGCACGTTTGCCTGCACAGAATGTGAACCTGCAGAAACAAGAGGAGGACGAACGTCTCAGCTTCACGTCTCACTCCTGACGACACAACGTGTCGCCTGTTTAACCCTGAAAGCAGCAGCGCCGCTCTGCAGGGACACGGCCGGGACTGGAAGGAGGAAGCAGGCTGGGAAAGCCCCCTTTTTGGAGGAGGAAGGGCGGGGTGATGCCAGGCAGAGAGGAGGGTGAGGGAGGGGGGAGTGAGCGCTCTGACAGCAGGAACTCTGGGAAAGTTTAGAGTTTCCCAGGAAAGGTGACTCTGATGATTTCTTAACGCTTGGTGACACATTTTCACCCTGACTCCTGCTCCCCTGAGGCTGAACCTGCAGGCTTTAGTCACGCTCCAAGGTTTCCTCATCAACACACACACACACACACACACACGAGTAAACAGGAAGTTCCATCAAACCCAGTATCCTGATCCACAGTGAACACAGAGAGCGTGAACAGAGCAGCGCTGCAGGTCTCAACCTGCTCTGTATTAAGCTGCAGACTCATCTGTTCACGTCTGATGTTTGTGTTCAGAGCTTCAATCTGTGGCAGTAATAACAGGGACACATCCAGAGAGCCCAGTCCCCCCTGCGGAGCCCCGACTGACTGAGTCAAACCTTCTGCTTTAACGCTGAGATGCTTTAACCGTCGTCTCTGCAGAGGGGACAGGAAGTGCGGCTGAAAGCGGTCTGCAGCTCACCCGTTTGGGCTCAGACAAGAATCGCTTCATGAATCTGCAGAATCAAAGATCCGGATTCTGTCTGAAGGAGACTTTGGCTCCGACACACAACCGGAGCGTGTCGTGCTCTCCGTAGACCAACTCAAACACACCCACAAGGTTTTAGAGCTTCATGCAGTTTGCTCTTGTTTTGCGTCTGAGCTGTCAGCATCCTTATTTAAAATAACAGTCGTTTTAATGGAAAAATTTGGCTTTGCATCCCTCAGTCATCCTGCAGCCCGCTTCCTTCTGACTCTGAGTAGTTTCTCATTGTTCTCTGTGGCTCAGAGGAGCCTGCAGGCTTCAAGCTGTGAGTGGAGTCACTGTGAACAGGAACAGCAGAGAACCCTCAGAGAGGGTTTAAAAAAAGGACGAGGCTGAAAATAAAAGCCTGAAACCAGACTGGAGGTTTGGTCAGCTGGGATCAGAACAACAACAACCAGGAAACAGAAAGGCTGGAAACAGACCAACGAAACGACACAAAGACAGGCAGCAACGCCGAGGAGGAGATAAGAGCCGGTCTGAGGTCTGCGGACTCTGAGGAGAGCAGGAACTGGCTCCTTCACAATAAGAGCGCAAGTTAGATCTGTGTGTGCATCAGGTTTCTGTTCCACACCAAACAAAACGGTTTAACACGATCTGAATTTACCCCGACTGCACCTGAACGCAGCAGCCCGTCCAACACCGTCCAACATGACACAGAGCGAGCAGCAGAGACGAGAGCAGCGTGTCAGGTTTCAGCAGGCAGGTGTTGGCCTGCACCGCCACAATGACATGAAAATACAGAGTCTGAGCTGCATGCAGAGTCCGGGAGCAGCTCCACAAACACAGAATCCAACAGGTATCAGTTCGTCTGATTGTACCCAGACGACAGAGACCACATCAGACCGAGTCGAGCTGAAGCCAGAACAGAAAACCAGAGAGCAGCTGATGGACTCAGAGCGTCTGTCCTCCTGATGAACGATGAATGAAGCTTTTGTTTCAGCGTCTCATGACTCAGAAATCTGTTTCTCAATAAAATCAGACATCACCGCGAGTGAGCGAGGGAGCGAGGGAGCGAGGGAGTGAGGTGCTGCAGGCAGAACAACAGAAACACATCAAGGAGTCTCCTCAAGAGGAAGAGTTTGTTTCTGTTCTATGGAGGCCTGCAGGGGCCAAAACAAACACTGACTACAACAATAAACAGAGTGAATTATAATGAAACAGGTTATTGAACCATCCCTGCATTAATAACATGATTGATTTACCACAGAGAGAGCTGTCCTTCACTGCATTTCTGTCACTAAACATCATCAGGATCACAAAAACAAACACAAAAAATCAATATTATTAATTGAAGGCAGCCAAAAAAGTGATTTTTATTTATTTTTATTTTGAAATAAACTAAAAAAAAAAAGTTGAAATTTGTTGTTTTAAGATTAGCTGACTTTGAAAACATTAAATTACACTTAAGTTTTCATATGCTTAAATGCTCCCAAGAGTTTGTCACACACACACACACACATATACCATATCCTAAATAAGGAGCGCAAGTAGATAAACTTTAAACTTTACAGAAAGTTCAGAGCTGTTTAAAGATCTTCTAATGCACATGTGTCAAACTCAAGGCCCGCGGGCAAAATATGGCCCGCCACGTGATTTTATGTGGCCCGTGAGAGCTTAAAAGGTTTGAGTGTTTAAAAATCAATAGGTCAAAAGTGTGCTTTGACCAAAAACTACATTTCCCACAATGCCTGTCGACTATGATACCCGTGATTTGACGGCTCACCGCCACTACACAGCAGTGTTTCTACATCAATGCCAACGAGTGGAATTGAGAAATAAATAATGATCCCAAAATGTCCAAGAAGAGAAAAGTTGATAAAGATGGAAGACTGTTTCAAGAAAGATGGGAAGGTGAATACAAGGAGAAAGACCGGTATGTCTTTAGTGTTACGAGGCGTTGTCTGTTGTCAAAGAGTACAATCTGCGGCGGCATTTTGACACCAAACACGGAGCTAAGTACGCAAAGCTAGCCTTCAAGAAAAGCAACAAATTGCTCAAGAATTAAAAGGCAAACTGCGGTTGCAGCAGAGCGTGTTTTCGAAAGCCACAGCCCAAAATAAGGAGTATTACGTTTATTTCACATTACATTCAATTACATTTACTTACATTTATAAGTTACATCTGGCCCTTTGAGGACAGCCATTAGGCTGATGTGGCCCTCGGTGAAAATGAGTTTGACACCCCTGTTCTAATGAAAACTACCGACATCATTAAGGCCACCTGGACTTTTTGGGGTTTTTTTTGCTTTGTCGATCATTCCCAGAAAGCTCATCTTCTCTTCTTTCAGGAACCGTTTGAATTTTTTCTCTTGCCCAAATATTTGAAGAGTTACGGTAATAAGATGAACTTGCGTCTATTGTTGCCTGTGATTGGAACGTTGTTGCATGTGGATTCCCACCCAGCACCATGATATCACCGTATTACCACCGGATATCAGGAGCTGTTAGAATTTTCCTGTTGAACCAATAGTTGAGGAGTTACGGTAATTTATAGAGCACATGTAAAACAGGAGTGCCAGCGCTCTGTTGGGTTTTAAACTGTTTTTGATGTTTATTGATAAAAATATATGAGAGAAATCCTCTTTAACCACAGATGTTGGTTTGTGTTTCAGTGGATGATTTCTCTCAGCTTCTCGTTTTTATGCTAAGCTAAGTTAACCTGCTGCAGGAGGTTTTCACTGGCTCCAAAATGGACTGATTCAATATTGTCAACCAGCAGAAATTTGACTCTGAGTTTCCATCAGGAAACACCTTCAACAGATGTAAGAGTGACAAGCAGAGAAATAAAAGGTATCAGTTTGTCCACAGGGGGCGCCAAAGTCTACACAAACCAAGAATCGCTCACTGGAGCTTTAATAGACGGGAAGGTTTTTTTAACCATTTGAAGTTGTTCAATCAAAAAGGAAAACAGAACACATCACTACCATGAAGGTCTCTCGTTCACAGCGCCGTAGGAGCAGAGGACTCAGCTGATTCACAGCTTAGAAAATCAGATCAGCCAAGATTAGCCTGAAACTGTAAAGCCAGGAGCAAAAACTGAGCCGCATCTCAAAGAGAGAAGTGAAAACTTTATCATCTCTGAGCTGATTGAGACCTCGTGAGGAAATCCTCCCGGCTGCCTCACAGCAACACGTCACTGTGGTGAGAGTTTCCCCTGAGTCATCAGTCGTCTGCTGCAGGAGAGGACGGAGCGATGGAAACAGAGAAGGAGGAGAAAGAGGAGGACACGGAGGAGATAATTACCCAGGATGGAGTGAACGCGGACGGGGAGCTGAGTCCTCAGGATCAGGATGGGCTTCTTCCCTTTGCTGTGGAAAAATAAGAGAGAGAGCAAGAGAGAGAGTCAGAGCTGGAGAGAAACCACGGAAACACAGAGAGAGAGAGAGAGACAGAGAGAGAGAGAGACAGAGAGAGAGAGAGAGAGAGAGAGAGAGAGGATCCACACTTCCAGTTCAGTGCAGGAGTCACAGACTCTGATGCTTTAAGGAAAAGAGCTGACGCTTGTCTGCACCCCTGAATGCTAATAAAGCTAACTTTAGCTGGTAAAAAGTGAAGCCAAAAGCTCTCATGTCCCTTTAATCAGCATCAAACAAACACTAAAACTAGTTTCTCTCTTTGAAGACTCTGTGAGGACTCTCTGTCTGAAGTGGGTCACAGCGACCCCTTCTGGCTGGAATCCTGCGCACGCTGTGGTGATGTCATGACTCTTAACAAGGCGTGTGTTTGTTTTGGAAATGAATGGAGATCAAATCTTCTTTTTAACACTACTTTTCTTTGTTCAAGACAACTTTCTACCTGACGAGGTGAGGAGGTAAGGTGTTTATCAACAGTTCCACAGCGCTGCTGTTTGAAACGTGACAACAAGTAAACTTTGTCAGACTCTGAAATAAGAAAGTGTTCTCTGAGTTAAAGGTTACATCATTTCTCAAAGGTTTAACGCTTTATTGCATGTTTCCGTATTTGAAAATGTTTCTGTTGTAAAGTTAAATAAAGTTAAACAGTAAAATAATCTGTCTGTAATTCATATCTTTGTTGTAGTAAACGTTAAGGAACCAAAAAAGACGTTATTATATTCATCATCATTTTTAATTTTTTTTCCCCCTTGTCTGCATTTGTCCTTCCAGTTGAGCACTAAGGCTGTCACATACGATTATTTTGATAATCGACTAGTCATCGATTATTTTTTGTGATTAGTCGACTATTCGGATCATACATAAATTGCAGCTTATTGCAGCAGCATACAGCTAACATCATTAGCTTCCAGCTTCAAGTGTTTAAGGTATGTGCTAACTAAAAATGAAGACAGTTAATATCATAGTTCATTCAGCTTTTAATGAACTTTGCAGCTTGTAGCAGCATTTCTGACATTTTTTTTAATGCACCAATTTTCTGTTCAAACATGACATCGCTATTAAGTAGGTAGCTCCCTGTTGACGTTAATGTTAGCAGCTAACTAGCCAATTAGCTTACCGAGATTGTCATTCTTCGTCAGAAAATAAATCAGCCACGGCGTGCTGTCTTTTCAGATGCTCGTTCATCGCCGTCGTTCTGTCATGGAGGGACATTTCTGCTTTGCAGATTTTGCATTGCACACTTTTCTCCTTTATTTTGGAAAAATGCTCCCAAACTTTCCAGCTCTGTTGCCGGCTAGCCATGATACTGTTGGGCATAACTTTTCCGGTGACATCACAGGTTACCCCGGTTACCACTTCTGCGCATATGCGTCAAGGACAGAACGGCAGACGAGACAGGTGAAAGTACAGCGGCAGTTTAAAAAAATATTAAAACGACGACGTCGATTATTAAATAAGTCGCCGACGAATTTGATCGTCAACGTCATCGTGACTAGTCGACTAATCTTGGCAGCCCTATTGAGCACTGTATCCGATGTCATGAAACGCCGATGCATTTTTTTTTTTATTGCAGCGTAACATAAATAGTTATGATATGCTGCTGTCAGTGACCATCACCAGCCCTCCCTGTAGGCTACTCCATCAAATCAAACTTTATTTAACCCCTGATGTGAGCTGAAGGGGAAGGCCGTGCTACACCACAATGTGACAAAAAGGGGAATAAGTGACAGACAGGACGAGACAAGACAAACAGGAAAGAGGACAAACAGGAAGTGTTGATTTAAGACCCACCAAAGCATCAAATATGTGGGGTCCTGAGCGTAAAGCGTGAGCCAACGGAGATGAAACAAGGATGGAGCATGGGTCACATGACATGAGACAAAGTGTGGGAGTGCCAGAAGTAATTCAGGATGTTCTGACGGGACAGTTTCACTTATTTACTGTGAGTCTCGACAGGAGCATGAGTATCTGTGCAGGCATGCATGTAAGGTGATCACCGAGGCCCCGTGTTGTATCATATATATTTCAAATCAATCGGCCGATTGATCGGTTATTAGACTATTTTCTTCCAAATATCCAAATCATCATCAGAAAATGCACACAGGTCGGACTGTAGTCTGTCCCTCCTTATGTTTTGAAGGAGGGACAGAAACAATTATTTGATCTGTTGGAGGTGGATTCCTGACGGACATCACAGCCAGCCACCAGGGGGAGCTCTACATGTGTCGGCCCCTCTTTCAGGGGCCTGTTAATTTGTTACTTTTTACATCGTCTGTTGTTTCAGGCTCAAACATGTATGAAACCTAACCTTTCATCTTCACGGTCGAATCACGCTTCAAATGAGTTCATCCGTTAGAAAAATAATCTAAACAGAACCACTCAGGCTCAGAATCCTTCCCAATAAAAGATTAACAGGATTATCAGCTTTATTGCTCCGCCCCTTCGACCACCCAGGTCTCCACCTGCAGGGAGCTCCTCATACTTCTCACCACCGCTCAGATTTCTGCACGTGAAATAAATCTTCTGAGAGTAATGAATTCAGATCCTGGAGGTTTAATCTGACTTTGTTCTGCTGATGGAATTAACGCTTCAAACCTGAGTTCACTGAACTGCTGCGTTATCTCTCCACCTCTCACCACTACCTCCTGATTTAAAGCCTGCAGGTGGAGACCACTCTGAACTGATCCCAGAGCAGCTCCGAATCCTTCTGAACCAGTGGAAGCAGACCGACTGTGGCCCGCTGGGATCAGGGTACGGAAAGAACGACGGCATGGAGATATGGAAAGAATGAGAGCGAGACAGACGGAGAGAGAGAGACAGAGAGAGAGTGTAACAGGAGCTAAAATAAGAAAGTATCGTCTGAGTTTTCTCGTCGTCGTAGAAATCACACACACCGTTTCCAGGGTCACTTAAATTGGACTCACACACACACATAAACAGTGATGTTGCCATCACTTCAGAAGGTTGGGTTACACTGACTCATAATTACTTCCTGGAGACAAACCCTAACCTTAAACCAAGTCATCACCCTCAGAGAAAACCAATCACATCCCAAGAACACGAGTGAGACGTGAGGAGAGGCTGCTGGACGTCCCGGCATCAAACACTGTCAGTGTTAGCTTAGCTTCTTCAGGCTAACCTTTGTTGATCATCCATTTCTGCATGTCCAGAAGTTTGCTCCCTGTCGTTGCATAAAGGGGCCATATTATGCAAAATTCACTTTTGAATGGTTTCCTCATAACAATATGCACCCCCAGCCTGTTAACAACACCCCTCAACATGAGGAAATTCTATCCTCTCCCTCTCCTGCAAGCTGCACTTTTCAGAAAATCTCTGCTCCTGGGGGCAGTAATGAGCCGTTTTAGAAATCGCCCTTTGTGACGACACAAAGGGCGCGAATACTCCGCCCAGCTCCCTGATTGGCTCCCTACCAAAGGTAGTTCTGCCTCCAAAAGCTTTTCCCCCACCATTTTCCCCGGTCCTCAGTCATTCGTCAACACTAGTCTAACATGGCAAAGGTACGAACAAAGCATGGCAAATGCACTGTTGTTGGCTGCATGGAGCAGCACAAAAGTCTTTTTTTTACCTCCATCTTCACCTGAAACTTTGAGGGAAGAGTGGATTAATTTTATTTATGCCGGCGAAATACCTACAACAACCCCGAAAATGTTGTATGTTTGTGCTCACCACTTCATGGAGGACTGCTTTCTGAACGAGGGACAGCTCAAAGCAGGATTTGCAAAGACTTTAAAGCTGAAACCTGGATCACTTCCAACTATCCGTGACCCAACTAAGGTAAGAGCTTAAAGTTTCAGTATTTTATGCTGCTTTACTGTAGTGGCCTACCCAGCCTCGTAGCCTGTTGACTTGTTAGCATGGCAGCTAACATGAGTCGGTGTTGGTAATATACACGTCACACAATAAATAAATAATTGAAGAGAAGTTTTGTGACCATATATGTCATATAGAGCTATCTTTACGCAATATCTCTTTAGTTTATGCATGTCACTTTTTTTCGCGGTGCTTTTTAAGCAGCTGTTGTTGTTGTTGTTGTTGTTGTTGTGGACGCTAGTATTGGGGTTGTTTGTGTCTAGCCATCATACCGGCGAACTGTGTTTGTAAACATCAGAGCACGCGCCTGAACGCAAAAAGAGGGGCAGGTAGGGGCGTGGCCTGCGCTGAAGAAGGGACAGCCCACAAAAACAGCTTATTCTCGGTAGAGCTCTCTAGAGAGAGTTTTCAGGCTGGCTAAAGTCCAGTAAAAAACAGTTTTTTGAGATAAAAAACTTCATATTGACTATTCTGGGACCTCTAAGAGCTATATGAACCTGCAGAAAAAGAGCATAATATGGGACCTTTAAAGGAATTATTGACTAATTTTTGATTGATTGGAGTAACCCTGCAGTGCTTCAGTTAGTAACCATTAACAGCAGTCCTGCTGTGGCTGAGCAATTAATGGCAGCGATGCCGTAGCTACTCACGATTAGCTGAAGCAACTGACAGTTCATCAGGATTAATCCCAGTAGTTCAGTAGTTAGTCTGTATAAAACATGGACGTCACCCATCTGTTCCTGATTCAGTCAAATGAAGCCAATCATTGGACGGGGCCATCTTGGATATGACGCGGACTTTTAGCTTCCCTTCCAACAGCTACAGGGCGCCCGTCAGTCACATGAACTGAGCTCAGCCTCTGATTGGACAAACTCGTGATCCTAATATTGTTTTAAAAAAATCCACTCACCGTACAGTGTGAGCCAATGGTGAAATTAGCGTTTCAGACCCAAGCTGTTTATTGAACCAGGCTGTAAATATGCTTTTTAATGCTGTTTCTGGATGAACAGCATCTTTGAGCACTTCGGCACAGGCTTCATTTTTCTCTAGCGGATGTTGCCCCTTGGTTGCGATTAATCGCAGAGCTAATAATGCATTTAACAGCAGTGGTGCAACGGTAAATCATCATGAACTGCAACAGTGTAAAGGTGAGTTACAGGTAATCACAGTAGTGCAATTAATGGCAGCAGTGCAACAATCGCAACTAATTGAAGATGAATCGCAGTAGTCCAACAGTTAGTGCTATTCATTGCGGTAGTGCCATGGTTTGTTGCAATTAAGTGACATATATTAGCTGTAGGAGCCTAAATAGTGTATTTATGTTAGCAGTTTGTGTATAATCATAAAGGAGTGAATCTGTTATATGATTAGAGAGAGAGGTGTTTTATAACCGATTTTTATTTCTATATCCTGTTCGTACTTTTATTTTGAAAGGCAATAGGAAGTACTTGTGTTTTTTGGCCCAACGAGCAGAACCTTGCAGAGTGGAGCGATACAGTTTTTTGACCTCTCTTGTGTACCTTTTGTTTACTTTCTTATTTTTCGTATCCTTTCTTGCTATTATCAAAGGTGGAATTTGTATTTTTGTAATTCTTTTTTTTCGCTTCGAGTAAACGGTCAAACGTACGGAACTCTCCTGCGGACTTATTTCTTTATGGATGTGGAGGTGGAAGCTTAAGGTATGGAGCGTCACACTGTTAGCTTCACGGTAAGGAATCTACATTATTGATAATCCAGCAGTGTGATAGCTTAGCAACAAATCACAGCTCTGCAAATAGATAACTGGATTAATCTCCAAACACTGCTGGAAGTTTGTAGAGTGTCCTGAGTTGTGCAGTGCATGCTGCTCGGCCTGCTGGGTAAAGACTGACTCTTAACACACAGATCATGTGCACAGACAGGTAGAGTGAAGGTGAAGAGTCCTTACGCCAAGTCTTCATAGAAGCTCTCCAGCTCGTCTCTCTGCTCTGCCATGGACGAGTCCAGGTCCAGGTAGTTCCCATTGGGCGCGAGCTGCAGGGTGCACTCTTCAAGCTGAGACAGAAAGACAACAGGAGGACAAGTTTAGTCCTGACAGGAGTCTTAGAGAGCCTTAGAGACAGAGACCAGATCAGGTTCAGTATAAACAGATCCTGCTGCAGCTGCTGTGACACTGATACACAAACAAAACCCACAGAACCTGTTTGTCTAATGGGGTCAGCTGCATTTAATGAACCTCTCTGAAGTGTCAGCACCTTATAAACTGAGGCGACAGCCGACATGTCTTTTTGTCTCCTGGAACATGAACCAATAAAACCTCAAAGTCAGGAACAGAATTCAGGTTTTAAAACACCTGGAGCTGAACGGAAGCTTAGAAACATTCAGAGGATCACAGCAGCTCCGTGTAGGTCGCTCTGATCCTGTATTATGCTAATCGTCCTATTATGCGTCTCAAACACACCCACAGAGTGACTGCACAGACCACAGGTGTGGCTCAGGTGATCCATTCATACTCAAGCCACACACCTGCAGCTCAGGTATGAGTTTCATTCAGGGCCGAGTGAACCGGCAGCAGTCCTGCCTTTTGACGCAGCATATTTGACACGACAAGAAACAGGAAGCTTACCACAATAAAATACCAAACATGATATTTTGACGTCTTCCTGGCTCAGGTGATGTGACAAATAATGAAGGTTGTATTTTTATTTCTGGGCTGATTCAGAGGTAGAAGACAGTCCCTAACTCAACTCAACTCAACTTTATTTATAGAGCACTTTAAAAACAACCACAGCTGAGACAAAGTGCTGTACACAAAGGCATTAAAATAAATAAATAAAATACAATGAAAATAAAAATAGAATTTAAATAACTGTTTCATTGTTCTAAAGATGATATTATCCAACACTTTGGTGCAAACTAAGCTGCAGCCTTCAGAGCTGCAGTTCCTTGAGTGTCCACTAGAGGTTGGCCCCAAAAAGCTAAAGAAATCAGGTAATTTATTTTTATTTAAACATTATTTAACCAGGAAAGAACCGATTGAGATTAAATCTCTTTTCCAACGGTGACCTGGCCAAGAGGCAGTGTTAGACATCAATGTTCCACAAAGAAGACAAACACACACATACAGAACACACTGAGCACAAAGAGTGATCACATAAAACATAATGAAGTAAAAGACTGCAGCATTTGATTAAAACAAAGCAAGCAAATCAAACACCAGGGCAGGAGCAAACAGAGGATAAAAGTTCAGCAATATTGTGCTTAAAGCAGGTCAAAGAGACCAGAGAGGCCAGCTTGAGTCTAGTTTGGAGGTCGTTCCATGACCAAGGGCCAAAATAGGACAGACTCCTACGACCAGCCTCAGTCCGCACCGAGGGGACGATGCAGCGCAGCCAGGTGTTGGATCTGAGGTTGTGAGAGTCTTGAGCAAAGACAAATTTAGATTTAATGTACGAGGGCAAAGTGCCCAACAAGGCCTTATAAATCAAAACATACCAGTGCCTCATCCTGCGCATTGGTAGTGAGGAGCAGCCCACAAGAGTATATAATGTACAGTGGTGAGTCCTAAAAGCAGAATTAGAAATGAATCTCAACACAGCATGATAGAGAGGGTCAAGTTTTGCCAAGACAGTTGGACAAGCAAATCTATACACAGTATCACCAAAATCAAGCTGTGATAAGAATCGGCTCGCTACCAGTCGCTTGCGTGACGGCAAAGAAAAGCAGGATTTTAACCTGTAAAGAAAACCAACAATAAACTTAAGTTTCTTTGACAACAAATCAATATGCTGCTTAAAGTTAAGATTGACGTCCAGCCAAATACCGAGATACTTGTAAGTATCAACATACTCAATATTGGCACCATCAAGAGTTAAAATATGTCTGGGAGTCTGGGAGATTACAGTCTTATATGGTACAAACACCATAGCTTTTGTCTTGCTCCCATTCAAAAGTAATTTAAAATCAATAAGCTCATGCTGCAGTTTATCAAAGTCAGACTGTAGATTAGAAAGTGCAGCATCAAGAGTAGGAGCACAAGCATACAAAATTGTGTCATCTGCATACATATGATACGATGAAGATGATGAGTGGACACATAAATTATTGACATATAACAAAAAAAGTATTGGTCCCAAAATGGACCCTTGTGGTACCCCTTTATCTAAGCTGACTTGGTCAGAAACAGTGTCACCTAAGATGTCAGGTAAGATTTTGTGTTGAACGCCTGTTTTTGAGGCAAAATTCGGTATGTTTACGGCCTAGTGAACTTAAAAGGGGTTATTTTTTTCAGTCTGTAGTGTGTCCCTCTGGTGCCCCCGTAGTTTCTTTACATAAATTGCAGCTCAATCAATTTTTCTCTCCCTGGTGTTCAGAAAACCTTTATTTCAGCCTCTGACTGAAACACTTTGTTTAAGGTGCTGTCTCTTTAAGGCTCCCTGCTTCACAAACCCTTCCCTCTGATAGGCCAGCCCTCTGGAGGCCTGTCAAGGGCGGAGCTATTGGGAGACCTTGGTGTTTGAGGCCCACCTGGGATCCTAACGCAATGACATCATCATTTCAGAGGGAACCAGTACCCTGATGAAGAATCATTAAACGGCTCCGTTTCCCTCTGCAGCCTCAGCATCACCTTCAGGTGCTCGGTGAAAACCTGCAGGTTCTAACAGCACCTCTTTGTTATCTAATCTTTGCACCATGTCATGAATGTTTTGCATGAGTCCTTCTCTGCAGCAGACCCTTCACCCTTTCAGAGTTCTCTCTTTTGGTGCAGTAAACGGCGTTTGAGGGCCTCAGATCTGCATCTCTTCAGTCTATTTATAACCTGGCAGACTGTGCGTCTTGTAGCTGTGAGCCATGAGTCACCATCAGGTATGAGGCTGTAACGAGGGGCAGAAAACGAACCGGTCTGGTGGTGAAAGCGAGCCGCTGAGCAGACTCTGAACCAGCAGAGCTGCATTTTTCCAGGCCACACCTCCTCCCGCTCAGACTCCTCTGGAAACACGGAGATGGCAGAGCACCAACTCATGACCTCACCTCCATCCTTTAGACTGGTGTTATGAACGTGGAGATCATCTGGAGGTATGTTTACAAGCTCGGATCCTTCAGGGTTTCCTTTGAGTGCTCCTAATGTGTCCAATAAAAACACAGGTGAGCGCGTGGCTGCTCTCGAGTCCGTGTAGAAGTCATCGCCTCAGGAGGTCAGAGAGGAGAGTAGAAGCTGTTTGTTTTCTTTTCTGAGTTTATTTGGTTTCATTTGAATATTTACTTTTGCTTTCTTTTGCTACCAGTTTGAAACATTTGAAACAAGCGTCTTTCACCTTTAACTCATTTTTTTAAGTCGTAGCTTCCAACTTTTTCTTACTGGAGGAACTTTTGATCATTTTTAATAAGTTGTCTGTAACAGTTTGCACTTTCAACCAGGTCTTCAGCTGCTGAGCTCCTGCCTCTGTACGCATCAGATCAGGAGTTATCGGAAAGAGAAATCTTCCCTGTAGCTTTGCTAACAGGTGTCTAAACCCTGACTCTTGATGCTACGCTAGGCTAAAAACATCCTCCTGTTTCCACGGACTCTATAAAGCAATGGATGAAGTCTCAGTGACGTCACTCATTGGTGTCTAAAGAGGCGCTATGAAGCCAAACAATGACAGTCAGACAGTCAGCATACTGGAAGTGATGACTCAGACTCTCTGGTCCAGAAAGCGTCAGGGAGGAAGATCTGACGCTCTTTCTGACGGCTTCAGCCTCCAACCGCTAAGAGTTCCTTTACAAGCTTCAGTTTGATCCTCGTATCAGGGATCTGTCTGATACTGACTCAGAAAGTTTGACGAAGAGCTGATCTATTCAACACAGTTCTATGCAGCTTTGCTCAACAGAGCTAAAACCTCATGAATGGGTAAAACTACAGAGGCTCAGTGGTTTGAGGGTGTTTCATGCTTTTTTCACCAAAAACTCCGACAACAACTTCAATGACTCCAGTTTCATTTTGGTTCACAAAGACAGAAAAGCTTAAAGGTACAGAGAATAATTCTCAGAGAAACTGATGCTGTATCAGGTCAGATCGGTATGAGCTGCTGGTACTAAAGCTCCAGGTGTCGTGTTGGGACTTAAAAAGGTGGATTGGCCCCAACAGTTCCATCAGCGGCCTGTTTTATCTGCTGATTATCTCCCTGTTTGATGCTTTCTGCATGTTTTTATACTTGAAAATTTCTCTGTTGTAAACAGCGTTGCCAGACGTACGATAGCCCTCTGTACGATGTTCGATCAATAATTCCAAAAAGGCTAAATGTACGATAATTTGACAGTTTCGTGTGGTTGTTACAGATCTACCCCAGTCTGACGGATTTATCTGTAAACCCTAAATGCATCTTATATCATGTGACGGCTCCAGCCAATCATAGTTTAAGTGTCATTCGTCTCAGAACGATTGACAGCCAATCACGGTCGTAGGAGCTCCGTCAGGAGGAAGTCAGTCAGTTGAGAGAGCAAATACTGCTGATGTGGGGCAGGGCGATGAATGCTCACAAAAGTGCCTGTAGGACACTAAACAGAGGGATCAACTGAGAATTTTCACACAACAATAAGACAGTAGTTTTGATCATTATCAGTTATTTTGATTATTTTGTCGGGTGTACGATAATTTCCCACAAAATACGATAATTTTGAGGTTCTGGTACGATGATTTTATATTTCCCATCTGGCAACGCTGGTTGAAAAGTTAACTTTTTTTAAAAAACTTTTTTTTTTTTTTTAAACGGACTGAAAAGGAGTCATTTTAGTCATTATATATAATTTTTAAATGAATCAGCTGATTAATCAATTATCCGATTTTTTTTCTGCCAAACATCAGATTCGGCATCGGCCTCAATAAATCCATATCAGTCAGGTCATAGTATCCTTATTACAGAGGAACGATTTGGACTCTATTAGCATTCAAACAACGAGGCGTCTGTAAAAACCATCCATAAAAACTTCCTGTTGGTTTTATTAAATGAAAGAAATGGTTTGATAAACGTTACAGAAAGGGACTCTGGGAGAAACTGGACAATTCATCGAATAACCGATTATTAATCGATTACTAAATTAATCGTCAACTATTTTGATAATCGATTAAGTCATTTAGGTAATTATTTTGGAAAAAAAAGTCCAAATTCTCTAATTTCAGCTTCATAAATGTGAATATTTTCTTCTTTCTTTGCTTCTCTATGACACTCCTGAATATCTTTGGTTTGCAAACCAGACATTTGATGATGTCATCATGGAATCCAAAAAAAACTTTGACATTTTTCACCATTTTCTTAAATTTTATGGACAAACAAACTACTCCATTAATCGAGAGAAAAATCGAAAGATTAATCGATTATGAAAATAATCGTTAGCTTCAGCTCTACTGGACAGCGTCCTCTGAAACTCAGGGGTTCAAGAAGCGTCCTGGTGCTGCTGTTCGTTCATGAGTTTTAATGCGTCCACAGCCAGTGGATCAAGCAGACGGTTTTTGTGCTGAGCTCAGGGAAACACATCTTTGTTTAAGACCAGAGAACAATGAGTGTGTCCCATAAAAACCCTCAGGAGGAAGGAAAAGGCTGCTCTTCTTATCATCGTCAGTGTGCTGTTAGTATTACATCCGTCCGTCCATCCATCCCTCCATCCAGCTTATCTCCTGTTTACAGGTCCCACCCTCTTCCTCCACAATCAGTCTGCACGGCCCACAGCACCGCTGGAGGAAGGGGCAGAAAACTACCTTTAAATACCCAGAAAACCCCGAGGAGGACTTCATTAAATATTTGGCTTCATGCTGCAGAAACAAGTCTCCTCACGGTCGGCTCTGATAATTGGATTTCAGCTCGCAGGTCGAGTCCCAGGGCATGATGGGAACAATTAGAGGGTCAGTGGAGGAATGTAATCTAGAGGGACCGGCGCTCTGTACTTTATCTGATCCCAGAGATTCCAGCGGGGCTCTGAACGCCTCGCTGCAGACGGGAGCAGATTTCAGTCTCCTTCGTGGAACTAACAAGGAAGTCATAGAGCACGAGTTCCAAACTGCTCAGAGCAGCAGCACAAATAAAAGTCACAACCCAGCAGGGGTAGATAAGGTATTCAACACTCTGACTTTGTTTGCTAAATTTAAAAAACAGCTCTGAGACGTATCTCTCCCTGTTTTTGATGAGTGATCTCCTCAGAAAGTCGAGCCGCCGTCGTCACCGCCTGTATCGCTGTCAGTGTACTTTAACCTCTGAGATAACTGAGGAATGAGTCCCACAGAGAAATATGACTGATACCTAACTGACTCCATGCTGAGTTAGCCTCTGAAGCAAGTAGCCGTGTTCTCTTCCTGTTTGGAAAACTGCTCTCAGGACAAAAACAGACGCATCATTAGTCACCCAGCGGACAGGAAGCTGACCCACAGAGCTCATTCTGCTTTTTCTCTTCAAGTTTTCAAACAGAGACTGAAAAATGACTTCAGACCTGGATCCTGCTTTCATGTTTTGGGTTTATATTTACAAACGGTGATACTGTGTGCTCCTGTTTTTCTCTCTCTGTAGATTAATAAACTCTTCCTTCAACCTCTGTCTCTTTAAAAGCTCCCTGCTACACAAACCCACTTCCCTCTGATTGGCCGGCCCTTGGTGTTAAAGGCCCACTCCTCCAACAACGTGTCCTGAACCGGTTAGGAAACCCTTATATGATGACCTCATGTCACATAGATCACATGTAGGTATCGACGCTCTCTCTGGTGAAGATCTGGCGCTATTTTTAGAACGGAGTGTTTTGACACGTCATAGCTTTATGACATCATATCTCTGTTTACAATATGAGAGAGAATAACACCAAACGCACTGACTCCAAACAGCTGTTAACGAGTTAGAAGCTGCCAACGTGTGAACACGGAGGAGCAAAACAACTGCAGATCCATGACTAACCACTAGGGGCTGCAGAAGCCAAATTATTCTTATTATGTTGTTTATAAAACAGACTCCAGTAAAAACCTTTCTTCAGCAGGTAAAGTCAACGAGAAGACACACTGGAGCTGCACAGAAAAGCAGTTCTTACAGGTTCTCAGAGCAGTGAAAAAGCCATTTCTTTTTTTCTTTCTGACTGAAGTAGATCAAATATTTACGGAGAGGTGGAGCTATCTGTTGATCTGCTGATGTGTTTTTGACCTTTAATTAAGACGAACCCCAGTTAGACCGTCAAATCAGAACCAAAGCTGAGTTTAAAAAAAAAACACTCAGAGGATCGTCCAAGTCATTACAGCTCATCAGCGATCATAGTCCATCTCACAGCTGATGATGCTTCCAGGTCTGTCTGGCAACCTGATCCCCCCCCCCCCCCCCCCCCCCCCCCCCCCCCCCCCCCCCCCCCCCCCCCCCCCCCCCCCCCCTAAACTGGAATCTATCATCATGGCTCCAAAGTGAGTCAGTGAATGCATCACTGACCTGCAAAGACACCTCTCACAGACAGTGATAGGTTCAGGATCCCGCCAGTTAGTGTTTTTCTGGTTTGCCATGAACAGCAAAGATATTAAACTGGTCTGAACGAGTCAGACCTTTAAAATGTCCAATGATCCCAGAGTGGAGCAGAAGTTCTCATGATCATAACACCAGAGCTAAAAATATCCTCAGACCAGATCTCGTGTAAAAATAAATAAATAAACAAATAAAAATATGGCACTCTAACTGTGAGAGATGTGACTGTGGACATAAAACACAAAGACTCAGACAGTTACTCTGAAGAATAAGAGAACAAGCAGCACCTGAAGGGGTCATTATTAGTTTAATTAATGTCTCTTCATGTCTCTCAGACTGACTGATGGTAAAACAGCTGTTGTGACTCTAAATGATCCAGTTCAGAGCGATATTAGAGGAGAGATCTAAAGGCCTGATTTTAGTTTGGGGTGTTGATCTCACACCTGTGGCTCTTTAACTTTATTTTCAAGCAGCAGATTTCTTTCATTTAAACTTCTATCAGCAGTTAGACGCTCTAACATTTCTCCTGAAGCTGCTCTGAAGTCAGTACAAGTTTAAAAACCACCAAAGTGAAGCTGAAGCTCAGGTTGAGACACACCTTCAGAGGCGCCTCCAGCAGCCTGTGTATCCCCGCGATCTGCTCACTGAGCGGCAGGTTCTCCTCCACATTCACCGTAGGAGGTCTCGGGGCTCCGGGAAGTTCGTGCATATAAAGGGATCCGGAGTCCTCCAGGTACTGGACCCGGCACACGATGGAAGCCATGACGGCGAGACCGCAACACTCCTGCGGTTAAAGTGTCAGAGAAGCTCCGGGAGACGCGACCTGATCCGGAGCGGAGTTTCAAATGAAGTCAGCGGGACCGGGTCCTGCTGCTCGGTCTGATCTGTGAAACTCGCTCAGATTCAAATGAGTGCATCCGGTTTGCCTTTCAAAATAAGAGCTTCAATTTTTTTTTTCTGTCTTAAAAATTCCAGATAGCTTTGTGTTCTACCTCTAATTATCTTAGATTTTACTTGGATGGCAGGCTGAAAGTAATTAAATATTACATCTATTTGGTTTCCTAAATTAAGCTAAAATTTCGTAAATTGTACAGAAGTCGTGCCCAAAGAGAAATTAGCATTTTAGACTGAAGCTGTTTTTTAAACCAGGCTGTAAACATGTTTTAATGCCATAATAGTCTGTTTGTTTTGACTTGTCGTGTATGTGGCACACAAAGGAAGGGGGGGGGGGTGTCTAACTCTGCAGTTTAGAAGAAATTAAGACTGTGAGTTCACCCAATCAGAGGCACAGCTCAGCTCATGTGACTGATGGGCACCCTATAGCTGTTAGTGTGGAGACTCAAAGCCTGCTTCATTTCCAATATGGCCGCTATACAGCCTGTAGATGAGTTCCAGCTTTGACAAACAGCCTTCTTTATATCTCTGCTAACAGTTTGTTAGAGAACCTGGAGCTTTCTGATGAAGGCAGCTGGAACACGTAGCACCGTAGGCTACCACACTGCGACGGAGGATCAGGGTCGAATTCAAACCTTAACTAAAGTAGAACTTTACAAGATGCTCCGTGTTCCTCATTGTTCTACAGGCGGCTGCCGCTTTTCAGATAATGATGAAAGAGCCAAGGAAAAAAAAAAAAAGAATAAAAAGAAGTAAATTTACGAGAATAAAGTCATAAATTCACAAGAAAAAAGGCATTAGTTTATGAGTATAGAGTTAAAGATTAATGAGAATGACTTCATTCTGATAAACTTTGTCTACTAAAAAACAAAACAACAAAACAAAAACAAACAAATAAAAAAAATATATATAAAAAAACATGACCTAATACTCCGTCGTACTCTATGGGACTTTAGGAACAACATTCATTTTTCATTTGGGGAAATAAACACAGACAGAAAAAAAAGAAAAAAAAGGAAAAAAGAAATTATCATGAGTTTTATTAAATCGTCCAAAGATGGTTATGATAAACAACAGGTAATCCTTTCAAAGTCCTGAAATATTTCACTTTTCTTGAGCTACTGAATATTTCATTGTGTATTTCCTTTCGATGCTGTGATATGTAACAGTCTCTAAGTGGGCTCATAAGTTAATCCAATTTAAATTTTAATTAGTGAATGTAAACAAACAACATTTAAGAAGCTTTCAAACAATTTTTCCACTGTTGATGAAAACAGTGCTTTTATTTTGAAGGAGACACCATACCTTTCCATGTTTGGGTTCTCGATGATTTAACTCCCACTGAGTGACGTCACTCCAGTCCAGCATGGAAATACATTGGGAGTGACGTAATGAGTGGCTGTATGGAAACAGTGTGAGGCCGCAGCAGCTGTTCTCAGGTCAGTTTAGAGCTCAGCTCAGAGACAAGAGGCCACAGTAGGAAGCGGCTCAGCGGGTCCGGGATAACTCACATCTATCCAGGCCTGACTAACGGCAGCAAGGACAATCAGGATCATCGAAACAACACAATAACTCAACCCAGGATTGTCTCATCAAGAGCCGTGAACGCGCACCTATAAGAGGAGGGCTCAGAGGCAGCTGACCAATCACAGTCATGAGCGCTAAACGGACTCATACACACTCTCCCTCTGTAATAAAGAAAGCCTTCACACACACACACACACACACTGAATGAAGTGGAAGAATGACGTGATAGAATAATGTGCTGTTTCACTTCAAGCATTACATCCTTTGATTTTTCAAGCACCATGTGCTGTCTCTGAACGTTTGAAAGAAGCTTTATAAATAAAGTTTGACTGCTTTGAACGTCCCTTCCTGGTGTGTCTCCTCTCACTGTGCTGAAGTTTGATTTAGGGCAGTCTGCAGTCTGTGTGCTCAGTGTGAGGATGCTAAAGCAGCACAGTGTTCCTCATCATACATTTCCTCTCAACACTGATTCAAACCACCTGATCCATATCTCACTTTTTACAGTGTGCAACCTCCACCCTGGATGTCCTCTATATGATATCCGGAGAACAAGGAGCTGAAAATGGAGAACTTGATGCTCAAAATGAGAAACACTACAGTGATAATTAGATGAGTGAGTAAATCACATTTACTGCACTGTATGTCTGTAATAAAAACATCACTGATGTGTGCATGTTCTCCTTCCTTACAGGCTCAGGCGAACAACTAATAAATGAAAGTGTTTACCAAATTACCATTTATACCTTCTGGCTGATTGGCCAGGAGGAGGAGCATTTTGTAGAATCAGAATCTTGCTCTGGAGCAGGTTATCTGTTCAGAATCAGTCACCATGGTATCTGTCAAGATAAGGAATGAAGCGTCTTTGTGCTGTCAGCAAACCAGGGTTAACCCTGAAGTTACCTCGCTCACACATTAATCCTGCTTCCTGCTACAGGTCAGTGCTTTGATGAGTTCAAGGGCCTCACAGCTCAGCTCATGACAGAACAACGCCCCCTTGTGGTAAAATAGTGACAGTACAAAAACTTAGTTAAACAGGATTTTTTTTTTTTTTTTTTAAAGAGAATAAAGTCTTAAATTTACAAGATTTTTGACAGACAATCTACGGACTAAACTAACCACTAAACTTATTAATTAATTCTCGTAAATTCACTTTTTCTGTTTGTATTTAAAGTTCCTGTGTGAACTTTCTGAGTGATCTTGAAAAAGTCTCTCTTCTAGATATCTGCCTGATGCTAATCCCCACTTTAAAATGAGATTATCAGCACCAGTGTTGGTTATTGATAAATGATATTTGTAAAAAGTCGTCTTGAACAAAGAAAAGTAGTGTTAAAAATAAGATCTGATCTCCATTCATTTCCAAAACAAACACACGCCTTGTTAAGAGTCATGACATCACCACAGTGTGATTCCAGCCAGAAGGTGGCGCTGTGATCCACTTCAGACAGACAGTCCTCACAGGGACTTTAAACAGACCCTAATCCTCTGTCATAAACCAAAGACTGTCTGACATAAGACGGAGTCTGTATAGGCGTCACCGTCTGTTCCTGAGCAGAGTTATGACGCTGTCCGACGATACAGGCCCAGAGGATCATCACAGTCATGTTGTAAACTCTACACCAGGGGCTCCCAAACTTCACTGTGTCAAGGCCCCCCAAAAAGCAACAGTGTCTGGCTGGGGACCCCCTTTGCAAACCAAAAGACAAAGCTTCAAAATATGAAAGAAACATCAACTTTTAAAATGCTTTTTTCTTACTTTTATTCACTTTTTAATAACTATTGGATTTGATTAGCATAGAAATTTGTCTTTAATACTGTATATTCCCAATGAATAATAAACATTTCAACAAACTGTTGACAGATGAGACCAAAACAAAACAAATCAAACTTCTCTCTGTGCCTGTCTGTGAGTGACAGATTACACCAGTGGGACGGGCTTGGTGGCCTCATACTGTTGAATTTTGGTTGACCGTGAGTTCTGAGGGTTTTTCTGCAGCAGAATCCTCCCCGGCAGGGCTGCTGGACTGCTCCCTCTGTCTTTTCCATTTTGTGTTAGCTAGCTACAAGCTAGCTTGATAACAGGCGCAAACTGACAGGTCGATCGTCATGCCCAAGTTTGAGCCGTCACACGAGGTGCGTTTAGGTACAATCAGAAACTTGATAATCTAGCGTTTACGGCAGTTTATGATTTGTTCGTTCAGGACAAATGGTTATATAAAAACAATAACAAAATAGAAAAATAAAAATAATTTGATTCTATTTCTTCCCCTTCCCTCCAATTTTCTGAGGCCCCCCTAGTGCCCCCTGGTGGGCCCCCTGGTGGGCCCCCACTTTGAAAACCACTGCACTACACTGCTCACAATAAGCTTTTCCTGTTTGATCTGAATTTAATGAAACCTGTAATAGTTCCCTTTGATGTTTCTATTAATGATTGAGCCAATTAAAACACAGATTCATTCATTAGTGTCGTACACGGTGATCCCAGAGACACACAGGAAAGAGACGTCTGGGTCATGTAGTCATAAAGCTTCCATCATATTTCCGTCATGTTGCCTTTAAGATGAAACGAGCTGCAGGTTTCATCAGAAGTCAGAGCTCATGTTGATGTGGTTCTGTTTTCCTCCAGCAGGTGGAGATGTTTCTCTACATTCAGAGTCCCGACAACTTGCACTGTGATTGCATAAGAAAGGTGATGAAACATGCTGAAACACACACTTAAACACTCTCTCTCTCTCTCTCACACACACACACACACACACACTCTCTCACACACATGGAGGACTTTGGCTGAACTGATAAACTCAGCCTGTGTTGTTGTTTTTTTTCTCCTCTGAACTTTCAGATCAGTCAATTAATCAATGATGGTAACTGATCGGCCCCTGCTCACCCGGCTCTGACAGATCCTGATCCCGCTGTGATCAATCAGACAGAACCACAGCTCCTGTGAGGAGGTAAACAAACCAGATCAGACTGTCAGAAACACGATGGAGCTCACGTTCTGTGTTAACATCACTTCCTCTCCTCAGCTGCTCACCTGGGAGGAAACTGATTTGTCTGCACGTCTGGGTCACCTCTTAAAGACGGAGCTGCAGTAAAGAACTATGATTAAGACAAATCCTGCTCTGTGCAAGAAATCCAGCCAAAGCGCTCTGCAACAGCTGGATCAATGCATGAAAAAAACAGAAGTATGACGTCATAATACGAGGATTAGAAGAAAACTAAAACTCAGACAACATTAAAAAAGGATGCATAACATCAGCTCTTCTATAATCTGTAGAGTTTTGGGTTTCTGGAGCTGATTTCAGAGACAGGTAGACAGAAGGCACCTTTAAAGGACTCTTAAAGGATGTTAAAGAAGACACCAGCTGCCTCCTGCTTCCTTTAAAACACGCAGACATTTAATTATCTGATCTGTTTGGTTTACTTTCCTTCTTTTCTTGTTTTACTTCGTTTTAATAACCTTTGATTGTTGATGTTGTCTTTTGATTATTTGTGTTTTACTGTTTATAAATACTACTGTTACTGTTATACTGTTTTTCTTCTGTTTTCATAATTTACCGTTTGTTCAGCTTCTTTTTGGTCGGTGAGTGTTTTACATTTTGTCTATAAATAGTTTTTTTCATTTTGAGAATTGGTTGTTTAGTTTTTGTTTCATTTGTGAGTGTGTGTAATGTTTTTTTTTGTTTGTTTACAGTGGTACGAGGGCGGCCATGCTTGTATGTTTGGATCGACATGGTTCCCTTCTCTCACTTTTTGTTTGCTCTGTCACAGGTGTGTAGTTTGGATCCTCCCTCTTTTCTGTGACTGCTGTGGTGGTCAGTCCCGTCCTGGATCATTTCCTTTAACCGGCCCTTTGTTCCACTCCTTACTCCTCCTTCAGTCTGCTGTTTATTATAATCAAACTGTTTAATAAAGTATTTTTGTGCAGCTCTCTGCAGCTCTCTGTAGCTCACTGTAGCTCTGTAGCTCTGCAGCTCTGCAGCTCTCTGTAGCTCTCTGCAGCTCTCTGTAGCTCTGTAGCTCTGCAGCTCTCTGTAGCTCTCTGTAGCTCTGTAGCTCTGCAGCTCTCTGTAGCTCTCTGTAGCTCTGTAGCTCTGCAGCTCTCTGTAGCTCTCTGCAGCTCTCTGCAGCTCTCTGTAGCTCTGTAGCTCTGCAGCTCTCTGTAGCTCTCTGCAGCTCTCTGCAGCTCTCTGCAGCTCTCTGTAGCTCTCTGTAGCTCTCTGTAGCTCTCTGTAGCTCTCTGTAGCTCTCTGTAGCTCTCTGCAGCTCTCTGTAGCTCTCTGTAGCTCTCTGCAGCTCTCTGTAGCTCTCTGCAGCTCTCTGTAGCTCTCTGTAGCTCTCTGTAGCTCTCTGTAGCTCTCTGCAGCTCTCTGTAGCTCTCTAGCTCTGCAGCTCTCTGCAGCTCTCTGTAGCTCTCTGTAGCTCTTTGTAGCTCTCTGTAGCTCTCTGCAGCTCTCTGTAGCTCTCTGTAGCTCTTTGTAGCTCTGCAGCTCTCTGCAGCTCTCTGTAGCTCTCTGTAGCTCTGCAGCTCTCTGTAGCTCTCTGTAGCTCTCTGCAGCTCTCTGTAGCTCTCTGCAGCTCTCTGTAGCTCTGCAGCTCTCTGTAGCTCTCTGCAGCTCTCTGCAGCTCTCTGTAGCTCTCTGCAGCTCTCTGTAGCTCTCTGTAGCTCTCTGCAGCTCTCTGTAGCTCTGCAGCTCTCTGTAGCTCTCTGCAGCTCTCTGTAGCTCTGCAGCTCTCTGTAGCTCTCTGCAGCTCTCTGCAGCTCTCTGCAGCTCTCTGTAGCTCTCTGTAGCTCTGCAGCTCTCTGTAGCTCTGCAGCTCTCTGTAGCTCTGCAGCTCTCTGTAGCTCTCTGCAGCTCTCTGCAGCTCTCTGTAGCTCTCTGTAGCTCTCTGTAGCTCTGCAGCTCTCTGTAGCTCTCTGCAGCTCTCTGTAGCTCTGCAGCTCTCTGTAGCTCTCTGCAGCTCTCTGTAGCTCTGCAGCTCTCTGTAGCTCTCTGCAGCTCTCTGTAGCTCTGTAGCTCTCTGTAGCTCTCTGTAGCTCTCTGCAGCTGTCTGTAGCTCTCTGTAGCTCTCTGTAGCTCTCTGCAGCTCTCTGTAGCTCTCTGTAGCTCTCTGTAGCTCTCTGTAGCTCTCTGCAGCTCTCTGCAGCTCTCTGCAGCTCTCTGCAGCTCTCTGTAGCTCTCTGCAGCTCTCTGCAGCTCTCTGTAGCTCTCTGCAGCTCTCTGTAGCTCTCTGTAGCTCTCTGCAGCTCTCTGTAGCTCTGCAGCTCTCTGTAGCTCTCTGCAGCTCTCTGTAGCTCTGCAGCTCTCTGTAGCTCTCTGCGGCTCTCTGCAGCTCTCTGCAGCTCTCTGCAGCTCTCTGTAGCTCTCTGTAGCTCTGCAGCTCTCTGTAGCTCTCTGTAGCTCTCTGCAGCTCTCTGCAGCTCTCTGTAGCTCTCTGTAGCTCTCTGCAGCTCTCTGCAGCTCTCTGTAGCTCTCTGTAGCTCTGCAGCTCTCTGCAGCTCTCTGCAGCTCTCTGCAGCTCTCTGTAGCTCTCTGCAGCTCTCTGTAGCTCTCTGCAGCTCTCTGTAGCTCTGCAGCTCTCTGTAGCTCTCTGCAGCTCTCTGCAGCTCTCTGTAGCTCTCTGTAGCTCTCTGCAGCTCTCTGCAGCTCTCTGTAGCTCTCTGCAGCTCTCTGCAGCTCTCTGCAGCTCTGCAGCTCTCTGCAGCTCTCTGCAGCTCTCTGTAGCTCTCTGTAGCTCTCTGTAGCTCTCTGCAGCTCTGCAGCTCTCTGCAGCTCTCTGCAGCTCTCTGTAGCTCTCCGTAGCTCTCTGCAGCTCTCTGTAGCTCTCTGCAGCTCTCTGCAGCTCTGCAGCTCTCTGTAGCTCTGCAGCTCTCTGCAGCTCTCTGTAGCTCTGTAGCTCTCTGTAGCTCTCTGCAGCTCTCTGCAGCTCTCTGTAGCTCTCTGTAGCTCTCTGTAGCTCTCTGTAGCTCTCTGCAGCTCTCTGTAGCTCTCTGCAGCTCTCTGCAGCTCTCTGTAGCTCTCTGTAGCTCTCTGTAGCTCTCTGCAGCTCTCTGTAGCTCTCTGTAGCTCTCTGCAGCTCTCTGTAGCTCTCTGTAGCTCTCTGTAGCTCTCTGTAGCTCTGCAGCTCTCTGTAGCTCTCTGTAGCTCTGCAGCTCTCTGCAGCTCTCTGTAGCTCTGCAGCTCTCTGTAGCTCTCTGTAGCTCTCTGCAGCTCTCTGCAGCTCTGCAGCTCTCTGCAGCTCTCTGTAGCTCTGTAGCTCTCTGCAGCTCTCTGTAGCTCTGCAGCTCTCTGTAGCTCTCTGCAGCTCTGTAGCTCTGTAGCTCTCTGTAGCTCTCTGTAGCTCTGTAGCTCTCTGTAGCTCTGTAGCTCTCTGCAGCTCTCTGTAGCTCTCTGCAGCTCTCTGTAGCTTTCTGTAGCTCTGTAGCTCTCTGTAGCTCTCTGTAGCTCTCTGTAGCTCTCTGCAGCTCTGCAGCTCTCTGTAGCTCTCTGTAGCTCTCTGCAGCTCTCTGTAGCTCTCTGCAGCTCTCTGTAGCTCTCTGTAGCTCTCTGCAGCTGTCTGTAGCTCTCTGCAGCTCTCTGTAGCTCTCTGTAGCTCTCTGCAGCTCTCTGTAGCTCTCTGTAGCTCTCTGTAGCTCTGTAGCTCTCTGTAGCTCTCTGTAGCTCTCTGCAGCTCTCTGTAGCTCTCTGCAGCTCTCTGTAGCTCTCTGTAGCTCTCTGTAGCTCAGGATTGAAATCAATCTGAAAGTGTGGACCGAGCGGATCAGCTGATGCGTCTCTTTTCTTTTGTTCCTCCTCTGCAGGAAGCTGAGGTGATGTTCGAGCTGTGATTAAACCCTGAGGACGGACTGACAGGCTCAGCGAGTGGAGAGATGGAGCTGAAGCTGCTCTGAACACTGTTCACCTGCATCACATGCATGTTTTTAAATATCCTGCTGTCTGTAACAGTGACTCTGCAAAAATCTGTGACTCCCATGATGCATCCCTTCTCTGACCTCACGGTTTGGTCTTATTCGACTCGCGAGGCCAAAGCGACTCAGTGATTCACGGCGTTACATGCCTACGTGCCTGCAGATCCAACCCCAGTTTCAACAGAGTGAACGTTTGCAGCTGTCTCCGTTGGACGCCTCCTGCTCCTCTGCTGCTCCACCCGGCTGGACTCCCACACGCCGTCACACTGGGACTCCACCAGTTCCACCACAGCCTTCTGTACTGGTGACCACACACTCCCACAGGAGACATCCAGAGGCCTCCTGGATAACGAGGAGACGGGCTGTTAATCTCAGGGTTCATAAATTTGTTATCATGTCTGAGTCAGCAGAGCTCGGTCCCTGAGAGCGAGGAGAGAAGAGGAGAAGAGGAGACAGCGCAAGAGAGGGAGTGTTAGAAAGGAGGAGAAAAGGAGAGAAGAATGATTAAAGAAAGACGTCAAAAGAAAGAAAAAGACAAGTGTATAAATAATCAGCTTAGGAGCAACAAGAGGAGGCGTGGAAGGAACGTTTTTAGGCTACAGGAAAAGGTGTCAGGAGTGAAGGGAAGAAGGAGCCACGAGGCAGGAAAGGATCAGGAGCAGCACTCTGGAAAATTTCAAGTGTCATCCTGACTCTCTGGCAGTAAAAGTCCAGAATTCTTGTCAGGTGTGCAGAAACTTGCAGAAAATTTCAGGTAATAACTCAGGTGAGCTGCACTCATGAACTCTGACACCTGAACTTTTAACCTCCACTTCACCTGCAGGATTTCCCAGCATCCCCTGAGTATCACTTTGAGCTACATTTGAGGGACAGTTTGCACGAGCGCGAGGTTGTTGATGTTTGTGTCATGTGACTGCGGTCTGCAGAGTTCAGCGAAGAGAATAAGAGAGATCAGAGTAGAATTAAAGAAAGAGATAAAGGAGGACAACAGGTGGTAAGAAAGGAAAGAAAAGAAAAGGAAAGGAAAGGAAAGGAAAGGAAAGGAGAGGAAAGGAAAGGAAAGGAAAGGAAAGGGAAGGAGAGGAAAGGGAAGGAAAGGAAAGGAAAGGAAAGGAAAGGAAAGGAAAGGGAAGGAGAGGAAAGGAAAGGAAAGGAAAGGAAAGGAAAAGAAAGGGAAGGAAAGGAAAGGAAAGGAAAGGAAAGGGAAGGAAATGAAAGGAAAGGAAAGGGAAGGAAAGGGAGGAAAGGAAAGGAAAGGAAAGGAAAAGAGGAAAGGGAAGGAAAAGAAAGGAAAGGAAAGGAAAGGGAGGAAAGGAAAGGAAAGGAAAGGAAAGGAAAGGAAAGGAAAGGAAAGGGAAGGAAAGGGAGGAAAGGAAAGGAAAGGAAAGGAGAGGAAAGGAAGGGAGAGGAAAGGAAAGGAAATGAAAGGGAAGGAGAGGAAAGGAAAGGAAAGGAAAGGAAAGGGAAGGAGAGGAAAGGAAAGGAAAGGAAAGGGAAGGAGAGGAAAGGAAAGGAAAGGAAAGGAGAGGAAAGGAGAGGAAAGGAAAGGAAAGGAAAGGAAAGGGAAGGGAAGGAAAGGAAAGGAAAAGAAAGGGAAGGAGAGGAAAGGAAAGGAAAGGAAAGGAAAGGAAAGGAAAGGAAAGGAAAGGGAAGGAAATGAAAGGAAAGGAAAGGAAAGGGAGGAAAGGAAAGGAAAGGAAAGGAAAGGAAAGGAAAGGAAAGGGAAGTAAATGAAAGGAAAGGAAAGGGAGGAAAGGAAAGGAAAGGAAAGGAGAGGAAAGGACGGGAGAGGAAAGGAAAGGAAATGAAAGGAAAGGGAGGAAAGGAAAGGAAAGGAAAGGAAAGGAAAGGAAAGGAAAGGGAAGGAAAGGAAAGGAAAGGAAAGGGAGGAAAGGAAAGGAAAGGAAAGGAAGGGAGAGGAAAGGAAAGGAAATGAAAGGAAAGGAAAGGAAAGGAAAGGAAAGGAAAGGAAAGGAGAGGGAAGGAGAGGAAAGGAAAGGAAAGGAAAGGAAAGGAAAGGAAAGGAAATGAAAGGAAAGGAAAGGGAAGGAAAGGGAGGGAAGGAAAGGAAAGGAAAGGAAAGGAAAGGAAAGGAAAAGAAAGGAAAGGAAAGGAAAGGAAAGGGAGGAAAGGAAGGGAAAGGAAAGGAAAGGAAAGGAAAGGGAAGGAAATGAATGGAAAGGAAAGGGAGGAAAGGAAAGGAAAGGAAAGGAAGGGAGAGCAAAGGAAAGGAAATGAAAGGAAAGGAAAGGAAAGGGAAGGAAAGGGAAGGAAAGGAAAGGAAAGGAAAGGAAAGGAGAGGAAAGGAAAGGAAAGGAAAGGAGAGGAAAGGAGAGGAAAGGAAAGGAAAGGAAAGGAAAGGGAAGGAAAGGAAAGGAAAGGAAAGGAAAGGAAAGGAAAGGAAAGGGAAGGAAATGAAAGGAAATGAAAGGAAAGGAAAGGAAGGAAAGGAAAGGAAAGGAAAGGAAAGGAAAGCGAGAAAAAGGAAAGGAAAGGGAGGAAAGGAAAGGAAAGGAGAGGAAAGGATGGGAGAGGAAAGGAAAGGAAATGAAAGGAAAGGAAAGGGAAGGAAAGGAAAGGAAAGGAAGCAAAGAAAAGGAAACAAATGAATTTCTGACAATCAACTTGTTTGAAGCTCTTAAAGAAGCAGATGATAAATTGTTAAATTGCAGAGCGCTGAGAGGTCAAAGGTCAAAGCCGAGCAGAAAGTTTCACCTCTCCTCTCCGTCAGCGTCACGCTGAAATCTTTCCTCGTTTCCTCGTCTTTCTGCAGGCAGCGAGTTCAACCTTTGGCCTCCATCCTATCTCAGACCTGTGACACGGATACCATCAGTGACAACCAACGTACCGTATCGCTCTTATCTCTGAGCGGGCAGGCGTCCAGGTGTGTCAGGAGGGCGGGGCCACACACCAGCATGTAATTCAGACTGATGAAGGAAAAAGGAGTTTAAAACTCTACGACGGTTCATCTGAGGACACGGAAAACTCTCCTCTTAATGCAATAAACCAAAAATCACAGTTTCTTTTCTGTTTGTCCTCCGAGTTTGATTTGCTGACATCATTGCTGTTGATTTTGGCTGCGCAGCGTCAAATGTTGGACACTGAAGTGTCCTCAAACGCCCCGTGCAGGAAGGCTTCAAAATGGCTCCTGCCTGCAGAGGCGTCTCTGGATGGAAATCATGCAGCAAGCACGAAAAACGGAGCGTGCTCTGGTTGAACGTAACGAGGTTTAGATGTTTATTTATGTGGAGAGAAAAGTGTGAGGAGAGGCTGCAGCGGCTGAGGTGAATCGCCTGCAGGAGGACACACAAACCTCAGCAGAGCGCGTACACATGGCGTGCTCTCACATGCATCATAAACACTGAATTGTTCCCGTGTGAGATCTTGAAATAAAACTGAGCGAGCGTCTTTTTGTTCCTCTGTTCTTTGTGATCTTTTGGCAGCGCAGAAACGAGTGAATGATTTAGACCAACAAATCTGCATCTTATTTAAAGACAGCATGGGAATTCAGGAGGAAAAGCGAGCATCCAGTAATTATTTGTCCTTGTTTTGTTTTGGCATAAACGCTCAGGCCCATCTGTAATCAGCACAGCTGGTAGTTGTTTCCTGTTGTCCTGTTAGCGGTACTGTTTTGTAAAGATGCTTCATTATGTAACATGCAGATTAGAGTCGAGATAAAGTGACACTCAGATCATTTTCTGAAGAAACAGGGATTAATAGACGTGATCAGAGCAGCATCGTGTGGTTGTTGTTGTCGTTTTCATCACCACGGCCTCTGCAGCCCGAGTAATGCAACACTCAGAAGGCTCCGGTTAAAGACAGAGTTAGAGGAGCTAAATGATCAAACCTGATGAAACACAGCAGTCTGATGAAGAGGTTCTCTCTTTAACCTGCAGGGGGCGACAAGCATCCACTGACTGTGCAGGATTGAGCATGACATAACCGACTCACGTCCTCTTAAACCATCAAGTTTCAGCTCGTTTTCAGCGCTAAAAGCGAGACTGTCAAACTTTAAAGACTTTTTCTTCAAGTTTTAAGAACAAATGTAAAGAAATATTTCACTTTAACTACAAACATTAATTATGAGTCGGTTCAGTCTGGGTCTGTAACAGTCTAAAAGTATTTTTCTACCACATAAAGTCCCCCTAACCCTGAAAACGGCCCTGACTGGATCGTGGAACTTTTCAGGGGTCCCTCCCTCCCTCCGTCCATGATAAGTCGCTCCCCTGCTCTGATGGACTTGGTTTAATAACTCCTAAACAATGTTCTTCACTGAGGGCCTTCACACCAGCACAGTTCCGGTTCTGGAACCGGTTCCATTCTTGATTCTTAGAACCTATCTAGTTCTCAGAACCTTTCTAGCGAACCAGCCCGTGTTCATACCAGTTTAAGCAGAACGAAGGTGGGGGGGTGTTACTCTGTGTTACTCAGGCGGAAGTGAAGAACCCACCGACAACAAATGTCTGCTTTAGGGAGAAAAGTTCCAGGTCTTAAGTTCAAGTTCTTTCTTAATGTAAACAAAGAAGCATCGATACACAAGCAGAACTGCCTGAACATTAAGAAACACTCAAAGGTATGAAGGCACCGCTGCACTACACCTCCAGACCAGCAGAGGGCAGTAAGACAGCAATGAGGTTATTCAGCAAAGATGGTGCCACAGATTAAGATGATACCCCCCCTCCTAAACAAAAGAAAAAAAAAAAAGAAGTTCCTGGACCTCTGGAAAGAACTTCCACTTGAAGAAGGACTTTTCAAAGTGGACATTAACTACCTGGGAACTAAAGTTAGACCACGGTTTCTGATTCCAAAACACCCAGAGATCCTGCTGAGAGTTTACAGAAACTGACTGTTGGAGGTTTCTTCTTCTTCATTTTCCTCCACTTCCTGCTCATTTTATCCTCACAGAATATGACACACCCACCAATGATGATGTCAGGGCTCAGGAACTGGAACAAACTTTTCTTTTTGGTTTCAGCCATGAACCAACTTTTCAGGTTCCAATGTTTTTTTTTAGTCTGAACAGGCAGACCGGTTCAGGAACCAGAACTGGCATGAAGCTGTGCAGGTGTAGTGATGATAGTGTGAATGTGTCTCTGTCAGCTCCTGGTGTTCCAGTTTAAAGAGTGACCCTGTAAAGTGGTGACCTTCAGCTGAACGTGTCAGTGGATATCCAGTTTACAACAGCTGTTCAAACACAGAAGAAGAAGTCCTCTGAAGTCATCCGTGTTTATTTATATATATATGTATATATATGTATATATATATATATATATATATATATATATATATATATATATATATATATATATATATATATATATATATATATATATTTATATATATATATATATATATATATATATATATATATATATATATATGATGTAGTTTATAATATATACTTAGAGTCCTTACAGTACTGATTGATTCCCCTCTTTTCAGACCAGCTCCATTAACCTCCGGCCCTCACTGAGCTGAGCCAGCAGTGCTGAGCGGAGCGTGACACACCAACTCGCCAGCTGTTTCCCAACCTCGGCATCAGTCCGGTTTCTCCATGGAGGACAAAAATAGACACAGATCGATTAGATAAACCAACAGAACATCCTCAGGGGTTGTGAGAGGGGAGGTATCCTCTGCTGAGCTGTGTGGGGAGGACAGGATGAATGATGGACGGTTTGCACACTGCAGAGGCCCTGAGAGCTGCGGGGGACGTGGACGAACCTGAACCATCACTGCACACAGAGCAGGGCTGCTCAGAGTTTGTTAAAGCAGTTATTATTTAATATTCATCATGAGGGACGTGACCTTTGACCTTCTGACTGTAGGCCACGCCCCAGTGTGGATCCAGTGCTGGATGATCAGACTGAGTGTGTAAAGATTTTCAAACAGGGCCTCAAACACCAAGGTCTGCTTCCAGAAGGCTGGCCAATCAGAGTGAAGGGGGTTTGTGGAGCGGGGAGCCTTAAAGAGACAGCAGCTAGACGAAGTGTTTCAGACAGAGGCTGAAATAAGAGTTAATAAAACACCAGGGAGAGAAAAACAGAGACTTTTATGAGCTGTAACTCAGGTAAAAATACTACGGGGGCACCAGAAGGACAAATTAGATGCAAGCAGCCGTAAATGTTCCAGAAAAACGCAACAAATTAAAGGACAAACAGTTTCTGACCGTGTCTGATTTGGGGAAGTTATTGGTTTATTTTCGTCCACACACACACACCACAAGACTTCTAATGGAAACTTGAGTCATGCAATCAAACCTCTCTCTCTCTCTCTCTCTCTCTCTCTCTCTTTGACTGACGGCTCCTTTTAAACAGAGGAGCGAATGTTTCTGTTGAAGCGTGGAGCGTGATTTTTCCAGCGTGACGTTGTGAAGCGTTCACACCTCCCCGTCTGTAATCAGATCTGGTCTCACCTGAGCCAGAAATAAAGCCCACAGAGACTCCTGTCACGATGAGTGTGAACCTGCAGCTGGTTCCAGGCCAGGTATGCTCTGGCTGCAGCTTTAAAACAACAGCCGGTGACAGGCGGCAGGATTTTATGGATCTCAGCCGGCTGTAAATCTCTCCATCAACAAGAGCATCGCTGATAAAACACAGACCTGTTCAGACAGGCAGAGTGGCACACAGGTGAGTCTCCATCTCGCTGCAGGTGTGTTATCTTAAAGATATGATCGTAGAGCTTTAATCATAATAAATCATTAATACACAAGAACATTATTGTTATTATTACAAACAAAAACCTGAACACACCTGGAGACAACCAGGAAACTGGCTTCAGTTCCAGGTGTGAACTCTCAAAGTTTACCTTCGTTTTATTTGCATGTGTGTAAACTCCTAAAAACAGCCCCAAAGTTTCATGTTTAGCTGCACACGTGAACACAAACGTTACCCAGACTTTTTCCTGGTCAAACCCTCTCAAAGACGTCATGCTGAGCTGGTGTGAGAACGCAGCAGAAAGTGTTCTGGGAAAATTCACAGATCTGCTTTGTTTCAAAGCTGCTGTCAGGCTGCAGTGTTTCAGTTGAACACGTGTGATTCATCAGCATCTGTGGCCACCAAACCTCCAGAAGAACAGGTGGAGAGCAGGCCAGAGGCCTGAGCCAAGGAGCAGCTTTACGGGAAATCCTCTCTGTGCAGAAAAAAAACAAAAACCTGACAGCGTTTTTACACCAGGTTTCACTCACTGAGCATGTCCAGTTTTCTTCTCTCTGAGTCGGATCTGAAATGTTCGGTTGGGACATTTTTACACACGATCCTCCTCTTCTGCTTCACACGGGTTGAAACAAATACAGCAGAGAGCTGCTGCCAGCAGTGATGGGAGGCTGCAGGGTGAGGCCTGAGGTGTGATAGAATAAATACACCAGAGGAGGAGGAGAGGAGGAGAGGAGGAGGAGGAGAGGAGGAGAGGAGGAGGAGGAGGAGGAGGCATGCCGCTGCTCGTAATCAGCTCTCTGCAGGGCCGGGGCATCTCCTCATGATGTAACCCAAGAACACAAATAAAGACAGAGATGCCTCGCTGACATATTACCATCCTCACTCATCATGTCAGAGGAGAGCAGAATGTCCTCCTCCTCCTCCTCCTCCTCCTCCTCCTCTTCCTCCTCTTCCTCCTCTGGCTGCATGCCGACCTGCGAAGCCAGCTTTATAAACGTCGTCCAGCTTCAGGTTTTGACCCCGCAGCGTGAGAACACTCTGTTTCATAACTTCACCAAATCAACACCTCTGATGATGGAGGTGTGGTTTCATGTTCAGCCAAGCGAGGAGGAGGAGGAGGAGGAGGAGGAGGAGGAGTCTGCTGAAGGTGAAGGTGGAGTGTTTTCAATCAGCTCTGCAGAGAACAACACGAGGAATCAAGACGTTACGGGTAACCTGTCAAGGTTCAAGGTTTCTTTGTTCTGCCCCGCTCACTAACTTCAAAGCCTCCTTTATGATGGCATTGCTGTTCACCAATACATCCACCAGGGGGCGTGGGGGGGGGGCAGCCTAGAGTCAAAAGTTTTACAACAAACGATCTGCTGCAGCTCAAACCGAGCATCAGAATGAGGAAGAAAGGTGATTAAAGTGACTTTGAACGTGGCATGGTTGTTGGTGCCAGACGGGCTGGTCTGAGTATTTCAGAAACTGCTGATCTACTGGGATTTTCACCCACAACCATCTCTAGGGTTTACAGAGAATGGTCCAAAAAGAGAAACTATCCAGTGAGCAGCAGTACTGTGGGCGAAGATGCCTTGTTGATGCCAGAGGTCAGAGGAGAATGGCCAGACTGGTTCGAGCTGACTGAAAGGCAACAGTAACTCAAATAACCACTCGTTACAACCGAGGTATACAGAAGAGCATCTCTGAACGCACAACATGTCGAACCTTGAGGCAGATGGGCTACAGCAGCAGAAGACCACACCGTGTGCCACTCCTGTCAGCTAAGAACAGGAAACTGAGGCTAATTCGCACAGGCTCACCAAAATTGGACAACAGAAGATTGGAAAAAGGTTACCTGGTCTGATGAGTCTCGATTTCTGCTGCGACATTCTGATGGTAGGGTCAGAATTTGGCGTCAACAACATGAAAGCATGGATCCATCCTGCCTTGTATCAACGGTTCAGGCTAATGGTGGTGGCTTTGTGGTGTGGGGGAGATTTTCTTGGCACACTTTGGGGCCCTTAGTACCAGTTGAGCATCATTTCAACGCCACAGCCTACCTGAGTATTGTTTCTGACCATGTCCATCCCTTTATGACCACAGTGTACCCATCTTCTTATGGCTACTTCCAGCAGAATAACGCTCCATGTCATAAAGCTGGAATCTTCTCAGACTGGTTCTTGAACATGATAATGAGTTCACTGGACTCAAACGACCTCCACAGTCACCTGATCTCAGTCCAATAGAGCACCTTTGGGATGTGGTGGAACAGGAGATTCACATCATGGATGTGCAGCCGACAAATCTGCAGCAACTGTGTGATGCTATCATGTCAATATGGACCAAACTCTCTGAGGAATGTTTCCAGCACCTTGTTGAATCTATGCCATGAAGGACAGTTAAGGCAGTTCTGAAGGCAAAAGGGGGTCCAACCCGGTACTGGCAAGGTGTATCTCATAAAGTGGCCGGTGAGTGTATATATACATATATCCATACAGATATATATATATATATATATATACTGCAGGACTCTCTGCTCAGACTACATCAGTGGATGGTTCACCTCAGGGTTTCTTGCAGGTGGTCGTATTGCTGTTGGCGCTTCTTGCATGTATTAACCAACCCAGCAGGGAGTTGAGCCCTCCACTCTTACAGCGTGTGTTGATCGCGGTCTCCGCGGGTCGCCTCTTGGAGGGGGTCCCTTTCAGCTCCGTCACCTTCCCCCTAGATCTTCAGCCAATCAGAGAGCTGACCAACTGGGTGAAGGGTGGTGGTTGGCCTGCTGCTCTTGCCTAACTCCCCTGTTCAGCTTCCTCTGACTGACTCCTCTGCTCTAAATCACCCAGAGCCAGCTCACTGCTGTGTCTCTTTCATTCTCTCCGGCACTTAACGGCCAAGATGTGTGTGTTTCTGGCTCTGAGGGGTCGGCTTGCTGCCTCCGAGCTCCCATGAGGAGTTCTTTCAAAAACTGCTGATGCAATAAGCTGCAGAGTTTCTCCAGCTCTGTGTGCACTAATGCACACAGAGTAATAAATGAAGTGCCACTGACAGAGTGTGTGCACGCTGGGACGGTTTTTCTGCACATAGACTACTTACGCTGAGGTTAAGACCCTCTGAGCGTGTGCAGGGGAGCAGCTGGCATTCAAAGTCACAAGTTTTGCATTGCTGAAATCTGATTTTACATTTATTTAAAGTTAAATTCTCCCTCCTTACTGATGCATTCTAGGTTATTCTGCAGTCCTGGTTTAAAGAGCCCGAGCTACCGTATCTCACCCAAGAAACTCACTGAAAGAATCACAATGCTGACTTTAGTAGAAGCTGAATTGATGGTCTGATGACTTCTCATTAAATCAGGATCTGATCAGTTTCCAGTGTTAGGGGACGACGTGTTCCTGTCCAACAGAATGAGACAAACCTGATGAATGAGTTATGAAGCAGCTGTCTTCAGATGGATCCCTGTATTCAGCCATGACGTTAAAAACACAGATCTCTACTGGTGCATTCAACCCAAAGCTGCAGCTGAATGAAGAGGAGGTGAAGAGAGTGCATGTTACGGGTCAAATAAGCTGCAAAAAAACACTCGTTAGAAAACCTAAAACTGGTGTAAAGGAGACAGAATTTTTTCATTTGTGTTCGTCATCCTGAGCGCCGTGTGTCTCTGCTCTGCTGTCCGTCACACACAGCCTTACACAACGTGCCACGCTCTTATTACAGGCGGGTGAAATCCGACATTTTCGGAAGTCCCTTGAATGTGCCGTTGAAACAGTAGCTAAATCATGACAGCTCCGTTCCTTCATGAGCATATTTGTTCTAATTTGGTGATTTGCACGACAAAGTAAAGCTCTGACTGACAGAAAACCAACACAAGTTTGGGGCAGAGGAAGTAACACTGGAGGACATGGAAACCAAATGTCAGGAACACAAAGCTGTGAGTCATCTGCATAAAGGTGAAACTTAAACACTTTCACAAGTAATTTATTCAATAACAGTGCAATAATTTGAAAAAAAATGTTTCATTTTTTATTTTTGAAAGCATAAAGTAAATGATTTTGGGTTCAAGTTTCAAAGTTTACTCTTCTCATGGGCAGTGGGTGCTGCTGTGGGCCCCTCCCCCATTCCAAAACACTCACACGCAGACAAAACCTCATCGCTCACCTGCGCAGCTGCAGGTTTAGTTGGTAATTTTAGCAATTACGTCGCTCCTCAGATGTCATAATGAAAATTATAACACTAGGAAAAAATATGCAACTGCAAGATTAATCCCGAATGAAAAGAATTTTAAGAATTTTCCCTTGATGATCGGCAGTCTCAGACTTTCCTCTGGTCATCTTGATTTTTAGAAGTTGTTGCACTTACAACAGCTGGCCAGAGGGAGGCAGCATTCTGGGTTAGCAACATCCAGTGACCTTACTGTAAAATCCTTGTTCACTGGTGTGACCACCATATGTGAGAGAGTTTCAAGTATAACGTCAAAGTTTCTGACTTAAAAGATGAAAAGAAAGCACAGAGGACCGAGGATTGAGCCCTGAGGGACACCACATGAGAACAAAGTTGGAAAAAGGACAGTTTTACCTTCACAAACAGACATGGGTTATCCAGAGGACTACTTATGGACTTCATCCTGCTATTAGAGAAGTTTCCTGAGGGACTGATGATGCTGACTCCTGTAAATGTTGGTCTGTTTGCACAGCTGAAGGTTTGCACATCAGCCATCGTGCTCCAACACTTTTAATTCCTCCGCCAAGATCTGGTTTTCAACAAAGAAAAGGAGAACAATAACATGTTTGTGCAGCCTGTGAGCTGAATGTGATGGACAGGATATAAAACAAACACAGAGCAGAGCAGAGCTGACCGTCCTTCAGTGAGGGGAAACAGAGATGTTGCTAAAATACAGTAAATAAATCTCACTCTTTCCAGAGAGGCAGAGTTGGTTCTGTTTGTTTGTTCCCTCGTTTCCATGATTGATGGGGGGAAAATGAGTCACCACGCGCCTGTAATTCAATAAAACGTGTCACCACGCTTATTGAGACGAGTCTAATTTACTGTCTCTCCATAATGAGCTGAATTCACCCCTGTGTAATAATTCATGTTTCATTCCTTTGCTTCTTATCCAGCAGAATAAATCAGCTCCTCACTCTGACGTGATGTTTACTCCGCTGGCTGATGGAAGCTGACCTGACTGTTACTGAAGGACCACGTGTGCAGGTGTGAGAATCAGCTGTTAGGAGACCTTTACAGAATCTCACAGTCCAGCAGACCATGATCTGGTTCCAGAAACAGGGATTGGACCGTGATGTGGTGGCGTGATGAGTCCTACATGTTTGGGGAATGAGGAAACTGATTTCTTGCTGTCCTGGTTTGCTGTTTTATTTTGAAACTCTTCCCTCATTTCCTGTCCCGAACAGAAGTTTTGGTGCTCCTCTTCAGATGTGGTTTCTTTTGCACTCTTTTACTCCTTGTGCATTTACTGTTCCGGTTTTATTGTGAAATATTCTACTTCCCGTGTTTCCCCTTCCTCTTTGACGGTCTTGTCTGTTTCTTGAAGTCTGCGTATTGTTCCTCACTTCCGTGTTTTTCTCCTCAAGTCTTGACTGGACCAACCAACCGGAGACGTGACAGTCAGCTGAACTGAAAACTGAAAACTGACACTGAAAGGAAATGCCCGACCCTGAGCTGCATACTGAGGCTAAACCATCTTTTAGAAGATTAACTGTCACAGTTTCTTTGGTCTGTTTGGAGGGAACACCTGCAGTCAGACTGACGGACATGTGCCACATGGAAGAGGCCGCCCACGGCGCCATCAGAGCACATACATGTGGGTGTTGATTAGGGCTGCCACATACGATTATTCTGATAATCGACTAGTCACCGATAATTTTTGTTGATTAGTCGACTATTCGGATCCTACATAAATTGCAGCTTATTGCAGCAGCATACAGCTAACATCATTAGCTTCCAGCTTCAAGTGTTTAAGGTATGTGCTAACTAAAAATGAAGACAGTTAATATCATAGTTCATTCAGCTTTTAATGAACTTTGCAGCTTGTAGCAGCATTTCTGACATTTTTTTAATGGACCAATTTTCTGTTCAAACATGACATCGCTATTAAGTAGGTAGCTCCCTGTTGATGCTAATGTTAGCAGCTAACTAGCCAATTAG
>CM061144.1:36390918-36525918 GCA_030710495.1 Labroides dimidiatus
GACACTCAGGAGCATCGTGCAGAGAGAGCCCAAACTTCTTCTTTTTTTTACATCAAGTTGAGAACCTGTGCAGATTCAGGACGTCATGCAGGAGCCTGTAATCGGTGAGATGACAGGAACACACCCTGAATGACTCAGTGCAGTGACACCACATGTTCTGCAGAAAACTAAAGTGATGCAAAGTTGAAAAAACTAAAACATGCTGCAGGTTTGGAACCTGCTCTCTTATCCTGCAGTGGGTTCAGCTGTTTCCTGCTAACAGGAATCATTCTGCAGACTGACCGTCCTCGCCCACCTGACTGCAGGTAACGTCACCGCTCTGAGAAACTGCTGCACATTCATTGTCAGTTCAACCATCCACTGAGATTTAATTATAAACCGGTGAATCATCTGCTGAGGAGCTTCAGATATGAAACACTCTGATCTCTGAGCTGATTGGACTCGTTGATCTGGTGACCTCAGCGTACCTGCAGTCAGGTGATGAGAGAGCAAGAGAGAGAGAGAGAGAGAGAGAGAGAGAGAGAGAGAGGGAAGTAGGCCAGTTTTTCCTTATCTCAGTGAGTCTTATCAGGGTGTTACTGCAACACAGCACACAGGAAACAGAGCAGCAGCAGCAGCACGGCCTGTCCACCTGACTGACTCTGTGTGCGCGAGCGTGTGTGTATGTGTGTATCCAGGTCAGTGTGTAGATATCTGAGTGGTAAATGTTTAACCTGCAGAGCAGCCGGGGCTTCACCTCAGCCTGTTGACTCTGATTAATTATTCTGTGAGGGAGGCAGCAGCTCACTCATGCACGTCCTCTGCTGCATGCTGCAACGCTGCAACGCTGCACGCCTTTTTCTGCAAGAGCACTCCTGAATATTTCTGGATTTTTTCCTGATCTCTGCCCTGCTCCTTTCAGACACACAACACCTGAACATTTCCAGAACATCTGAAGAAGTTTGATCCTGTTTGTGCAGCTTCACCTCAGCAGACTCCTGCAGCAGCAAACCAAGGTGTAACTTTCTGCAGCCTTACTCGACATTAAAACCTCTGATCGTCACAAACCCTGAACGTAAGCGTCTGTTTGTAACTTCACCTGGTCAGTGACTGCAGATTCAAACACGTTAAGAAGGCCAGACGAGACATCCAAAAAGACCACGCCCCCACAAAGACCTAAACTATGAAGATGGTTCTTGCATTTCTCTGCTCATGTAAGCAGTTGGATGAGCAGGCATCTCCTTCGTCCTCGTCTTTAAAATGATTAAAATGATTAAAATGATTCTCCTTCTTCAGCTTCGGATGCTTTTATTCATCCTGTCACTTCTCTGCAAAAGCTGCATGATGTAAATGTTGTCTCCACCGTCTGCATGTTGTTAATGTTCACCCAACAAAAGTCTGGGAGAAGATTTAGATTATTTTCATCCACACATGCAGCCCCAGACTAACAGGTCTTCTGGTTTTCAGACTAACAGGTCTTCTGGTTTTCTGACTAACAGGTCTTCTGGTTTTCAGACTAACAGGTCTTCTGGTTTTGTGACTAACAGGTCTTCTGGTTTTCAGACTAACAGGTCTTCTGGTTTTCAGACTAACAGGTCTTCTGGTTTTCTGACTAACAGGTCTTCTGGTTTTCAGACTAACAGGTCTTCTGGTTTTCTGACTAACAGGTCTTCTGGTTTTCTGACTAACAGGTCTTCTGGTTTTCAGACTAACAGGTCTTCTGGTTTTCAGACTAACAGGTCTTCTGGTTTTCTGACTAACAGGTCTTCTGGTTTTCTGACTAACAGGTCTTCTGGTTTTCTGACTAACAGGTCTTCTGGTTTTCAGACTAACAGGTCTTCTGGTTTTCAGACTAACAGGTCTTCTGGTTTTCTGACTAACAGGTCTTCTGGTTTTCTGACTAACAGGTCTTCTGGTATTTAGACTAACAGGTCTTCTGGTTTTCAGACTAACAGGTCTTCTGGTTTTCAGACTAACAGGTCTTCTGGTTTTCAGACTAACAGGTCTTCTGGTTTTCTGACTAACAGGTCTTCTGGTTTTCAGACTAACAGGTCTTCTGGTTTTCTGACTAAAGAGTCTTTTTAAAGAGTCTTCCTCACACAGTCGCCTCATAGAGTCGTGTCAGAGAGTCGCCTCATAAAGTCGTGTCAGAGAGTCGTCTCATAGAGTCGTGTCAGAGAGTCGTCTCATAGATTCGTCTCATAGAGTCGTGTCAGAGAGTCGTCTCATAGAGTCGTGTCAGAGAGTCGTCTCATAGAGTCGTGTCAAAGAGTCGTCTCATAGATTCGTCTCATAGATTCGTGTCAGAGAGTCGTCTCATAGATTCCTCTCATAGAGTCGTGTCAGAGAGTCGCCTCATAGAGTCGTGTCAGAGAGTCGTCTCATAGATTCGTCTCATAGAGTCGTGTCAGAGAGTCGTCTCATAGAGTTGTGTCAGAGAGTCGCCTCATAGAGTCGTGTCAGAGAGTCGTCTCATAGAGTCGTGTCAGAGAGTCGCCTCATAGAGTCGTGTCAGAGAGTCGTCTCATAGAGTCGTGTCAGAGAGTCGCCTCATAGAGTCGTGTCAGAGAGCGCTGCAGCCACACGTGGCTCTCTGAAGGTTAAATAATCAAATTATCCACTGAAGTCAAACGCTCGCCACTTACTGGCCAATTTAACTCAGATTAGCTAATCTGAGTCCCAGAGGGCCGAGGAGGAAGGAAGCAGAGCTGGATTCATTTAGGGCGACAGTATGAGTTTAATAAATTAGATTTACAGTGAGACTGGGCTGCGAGCGCAGGGAATCCCAGCGAGGGAAGGAGAGAAGGCGTCCTTTGAAAAGAAAACACACGCTGATTTGATTTGGAGCGATGGCGCTCTGAGTGACGATGAGGTCGGCTTCAGAGGATATTAAACACCAAAAGAAAATGTGCACGACTCAATATTGGACTCAAGGGTTTAAAACCTGATGCTTCATTCCACACACACACACACACACACACACACACACACACACACACACACACTTGGGAGAAGACACGGAGCGTGCTGAGGGATTTACGGTCTCTGTCTCAGGGAGAGTTTCCAGGTCGTGTTTCCTTCTCTGAGGAGCAGAGATGAGAAACAGCAGAGGCCTCTGGGTCAGATCCACCGTCCTGACGGACTCAGACGGACTCTGAGGGACTCTGACGGACAGAAACACACACCTAGGAGAGGAGAGGACGCTCAAACACTTGAATCAACGCTACAGAACAGCAGGAACTCTCTGCTGAAGAGGTTAAGAGCTTCGACACACTCAAGATCTCTGCAGCGACATGCAGGAAGAACCTTAACCTCAAACAGGAGCCCAAAGAAACAACAAAAGACCACGATAAGACCGGATCAGACCATTAAAGGATCTGAATCCTAGGAAGAGGTCTGTGGACAGCCAGAGGGTTCTTTGGTTGGCACTGACCCTCGTTGGCAGGTTTTTGTAGACTTTAAGTCCAGTACTACAGGTTCTGATGGATATTTAATGACCTCTGATTGAACATGTCTCAAAATGATGTTTTTGTGTCTCACAGTGAGGGTTTAGTGGACAGAAAGACGTTTATAAGAAAGTTCTGATGGACTCAGACCGTGTTTGAGAGTAAACATCGGAGGAAAGGATGGAGGAAAATCCAAAATGAATTTATTCACTAGCAAGGACCACGCATCAACACAACGTTTAAAGTGTTTATTAACGAAACAAATAGAATATGGTGATTGTGTAACGTAGGCGTTGTGGGGAAGCTTGGAGAAGGAGCCCGTAGTTCCCGGGCACAACGGACCCCCCCATTTATAATGACCCTGAGGGGGGGGGGGGGGGGGGTGAAGCCAGAACAAACAGGACATACTGGGTTAGGAGGGTTTAAATACTGGAAGGGGTGAGGTTGAGGCGTGGTCCTGCTCCTGAAACTCTGCTTAAAGCTCCTCTTAAAGAAATGTAAAAACACTGAAGGGGAAGTCATGAAAATCCGTGGAGCCCAGAGGCGAAGTGACAGGATGAGCAGATGAAGGAAACAAAGAGACTTCAAACTCAGGTGTGTTTCAGCACAGGTGAAAGTAATGAGAGCAATCAAACAGGAGGGGAAGGAGACATCAGGAAGAACTGAACACAAAGACGCTCAGCATGGATCCACAAAGACTGGAGGTCCCTTCATATCTACTGGACTTTGACCCCCCCTTAAAGAAAGTTATGGGGGACATTGAGTCTGATAAAGAGGATCAGAGGGAACTGGTTCTTACTGTCTGAGTTTCTGTGGACATTAAATCTCATTAACACAGTTAGAGGGGAGTCTCTCTGGAGGGTTTGGATGGACTTAGAGTCTAGACCGTTTGGTTTTTGGTGGATGCTTCATCTCATACAGCTGGTTTTGGTGGACGTCAAGACCTTAAAAGACACCCCCCCCCCAAAAAAAAAAGAAAAAAAAAAAAAAAAAAGAGTATTGTTGGGAGTTAAGTGTCATAAACATGTCTGTTGGACATTTAGTCTCATAGAAGTGGTCTAGGTGAACAGTCGAGTCTTTCAGATGGGTTTTGTTGAACTCTGAATCTCACTGAAGGGTTCTGGTTGACATCAAGACGTAAAACAAGAGAACTGGTGGACTTAAAGTCTCATAAACATGATTTAAGGGGCCACTGAGTCTCACATGGATGAGTTTGATGATACCAAGTCTCAGAGACTCGGCTTAAGTGAGTCTTTAAAATGGACTTGTTTGACTTTGAGTGTCTTTGAGGGGGTTTAAGTGGGTTTGGGGTCTCTTTAGAGGGTTTGTGACATCTGAGACTCCCCAAAAGGGTTTAAGTGGATTCTGAGTCTCTTGAAGAGGGTTTGTTGGACCCTGACTCCATCACAGAGGGTTTTGGTGGACCCTGACTCCATCACAGAGGGTTTTGTTGGACCCTGACTCCATCACAGAGGGTTTTGGTGGACCCTGACTCCATCACAGAGGGTTTTGGTGGACCCTGACTCCATCACAGAGGGTTTTGGTGGACTCTGACTCTGTCACAGAGGGTTTTGGTGGACCTTGACTCTGTCACAGAGGGTTTTGGTGGACCCTGACTCTCACAGAGGGTTTTGGTGGACCCTGACTCTCACAGAGGGTTTTGGTGGACTCTGACTCTGTCACAGAGGGTTTTGGTGGACCTTGACTCTCTCACAGAGGGTTTTGGTGGACCCTGACTCTCACAGAGGGTTTTGGTGGACCCTGACTCTCACAGAGGGTTTTGGTGGACTCTGACTCTGTCACAGAGGGTTTTGGTGGACCTTGACTCTCTCACAGAGGGTTTTGGTGGACCCTGACTCTCACAGAGGGTTTTGTTGGACCCTGACTCTCACAGAGGGTTTTGTTGGACCCTGACTCTCACAGGGGGTCTGGTGGATGTCCAGCGGACCGACACCCTGCAGCATATCCCCCTCCTGGGTTCCAGCTCAGGTCAGGGAGGTGAGAGGACAGGATCAGCACATGTCTCCAGTATCTGGTTCAGCACGAGAGAACATTCCCATCATTCTAGCTCACTGACAGTCAGCTCAGCCCCGCGTCGAGCGTTTATCTTGTTTATGAGTTGTGAAACCTGGAATAAATCAGCGGTGTGGAGAGCAGCGCTGCCAAGCTCCCAGTGACGTTATCAGCCTCCGCCATGAATCAGAAACACAGAAGGCGTTATTCCTGCTCCGCCGCGCTCCCAGCGTCTAATTCCTCCTGACAGCGAGGCCTGAACCTGTCAATCATTCCTCTCCTGATTGCTAACAGATATCTGGAGCTCTGGCAGCCCTCTGAGCGCTGTGGCTTCTTGATCGATAGGTTTTATAAACAGCTTCACCTTCGACCTCCTCTGAAAACACGCCCTCAGGAGGTTCCTGCGAGCTGGACCAACACGGGCTGGCTGAAGACGCTGATCCGCCGCTCGCCATCAGCTCTTGATCTGCAAGTTCTACCACCTTCAGAACTCTGGAGCACCGTCTGAGCGTTCACAGGGTCACTCTGTCTTTTATAAACCGTTCAGATCATCTCTGAGGACGGATTTCTACCTGATGACATGCAGAGGAAGATTCAGACAGCTGATAAAGACCAAACGTTAGCATGCTATCCGGTATCTGAACAGCTGTTGGGCTGATCATGACAGCATGTGTTTGTGATGTTCCCCTCAGGATGAACCATAAAACTTCTCTAAGTTTTCCCGGGAACATCATGTTTGTTTTAGTCCAGTCCTAAAGACCTAAAGTCTGTCCCTCTCTCCATTTCTTCTTCTCTTTCTCTTTATGTGTCTTCTCGCTCACCTGCTGCATGTCTGCAATCAAGCCCTGGACACTTCCTGCATGGACGCCTGGCGTGCACGCTCACGTGTTCAGTCTGCAGTGCGCTTCATTTTGCACTTTACCTGAACATGCAGCAAGCCTGCAGCATCGGGCATCACGCAGGTGACGTTAAATCCCACTGAGTGAATATCAGGAGGCACGAGCCTGCTGCAGGATGTCAGGGGAGGAATCTCAAAGATGAAAGTATTGTAATTTTATATTCACATCACAACAATACGATAGAATAACTGTACGTTTGCAAGCAGTGATGCAGAGAGGTGATAGTCCTGGTTGCAGCCTCCACCTTTGAGCTCAGATAGTAGACCTATAAACCGTCCATAGGAGATCAACTGAGGAGACAGGAGAGAACAAGAAGTAAACAACAGAAAAAGGAAATAAAGAAAGAATCAGAGCGAAGGAAAGAAGAGAAAAGATACAGAAAGTAAAGATGCTTTTCAACTGCAGGGACTTTCTCGAGAACAAGGAGCCTTTTTTAAGCTGACCAGAGGGTCCAGGAACTTTTAGATCCTGTTAAAACATTTCCAGAACCAAACACAGACGCATTCCTGAGGACTGACACGTTCAGCTGAAGGTCACCAGTTTACAGGGTCACTCTTTAAACTGGAACACCGGGAGCTGACAGAGACACATTCAGACCATCAGGCTCAAAGAAGACCATTGATCAGGAGGAACAAAACCAAGACCAAGACCATCATAGCTGGGGGTCAAAACACTGTGGTTGCTCCACCAATCAGAAACCTTCAGCTTGCAGGCTCCGCCTCCCAAAGTCCCTGGACCTCTGGTAGAAGAAAAAGAAAAGACAAAATGAATACAGATAAAAAGGTGGAGGGGAAAATAAAAAAAAGAGATAAAAAAGATTTCTCAAAGAGGAATAAAAATGCGAAGGTGAAGAAGAGGACGGCTAACACGAAGAAGCTCTCTGACAGGACGTAGGAGTGGAAACAGAAGATGTTTCTCTGACGGCTCCTCGGTCTCAGGAGGTCTGACTCTGATTGGATCCATCTGGATCTGATTAATCCTCTCTGCTGGTTCATACTGGTTTCCTCCCAGTGAGCCCAGTGAGCCCAGTGTTTGTACTGTAGCTGCTGACTGACTCTCTCTCTTTCTCTCTCTCTCTCACACACACACACACACACATATCTGGGTGTCATAAACTTTTACAGATCTCACCGACTGGTCTCGGTGTTTTCTGTGGAGTCAAACTTAATCACATGAGATTCAGTGAGATCCAAACAAACGGAGTGTGCGGTCCTCCATCCTGGCTGAGTCCTCTCCTCTGATCTTCTTGTTGAAACGTTAAAAACCAGCTGTCCCGGTTCAGGTGCTGATCTCTGAAACTGTTCCAGCAGCAGAGTTTCTACTCTGTCATGGGTCGTTTACCAGGTTTGGGATTCGCCTGACGTCTCGTGTCTTGTGCTCCAGTTTTCCTTCTGTTTAAATCCATGTTTCTTACTTCCTGAAGTGCTTCCTGTTTTATTTTGTAGCACTTCCTCCCTGTGTGTCTTCAGATGGGGTTGTGTTTACCGTGTTCAGGTAAAAATGTGGTTGTTGGTTGCTACTAGCGACTATGACAGCTAGGCTAACTTTGTGGTCAGCTTTGTGGTCTCCATGGTGACGTAAACAGAACGTTCATTCGGAAGAGCAAAACCGACAACTGCTATGAACTATGGGTAGTCAGGAAAAATGTGGATATGTTGGGTGTGTTTTTTATAAACTCTATTCTTTAGAGGCGCTGTGACGACTAAGATAATGTTTTTCTGGGATAAAGACTACATTTCCCATGAGCACCATCACCTGTAAAGACGTTACTATCTCAGCAGATCTTTCGAACAGAACTTTCTTTTCTTCAAGACAACTTTTCCCAGGATGCAAAGCGAAGAGGTCATGTATTTGTTTGTAGTTACGTAGCGCTATCACTTGGAATCGTTTGTCCAGAGGGGGCGCCAAGAACAAGACATGCTAAAAATTCCATATAGGAGCTTTAATCATTCATATGCAGACAGGAAACTGTCATCATGAGACACTGAGAGCAGGAAGCTGAGATTAAACCGTTATCTGAAGGAAACTGGCATTTTTATCTTAACTATCCTGAGACTGACACGTGAAGATCCCAAGAATCAAAGCTGAAAACTCACCTGTTATCAGGAGAAAATGAATGTTAATGAAACGTTTGTCCACTTTGGGCTTCTGTACCTTTCTTGTTGTAGTTTTTAAAGGCATCAAGGTGTACATTTGCTTTGGAAGCCATTTTTTCTTTGGTTTTTGGGCCTCTGCTGACCTCTGCTCCACATCCCTCTCCTCCAGCTGTGGTGTGTATCATCATGTCTGCCCTGATGTTTCTCCACAGCTCTCTCTCTCTCTCTCTCTCTCTCTCTCTCTCTCTCTCTGGATGTCAGTTTCCCGGGACTCATAATGTTTTGATCCTTCAGTTTATCGGAGCGCAGCTCAGATCGGACTGATTTGCTGCTTTAGAAATGTAAACCACTCTTTCATTGTTCTCTCTCTTCAGGATAACAGGATGAAAGAGTGGTTTACAGTTTCTCCTCCTCTTCTTCTTCTTCTTCTTCTTCTTCTTCTGTTGTGTTTTCAGCAGAACAGCTTCTCCAAGGCTGCTCCTCACAGGAGATGAGGATCGATGAAGCTTCTGATGGAGCTCAGAGTGAGAACACACAGAGATCTTCCTCCAACCTGATCTGCAAATGTCTTTCAAACCAAGTACAAGGTTTAAAGTTGGGTTGAGATTAAACCTCATTTTACTAATGAAACCAAAAACAGTCATTTCCATGAGCTCAGTCTGTAACGAGTGATGCATGTGTACGATTGCTCGTCACAGAGATGATCAGTTTTTGGTCCTGATGTTTCAGAGTTCAGTTCCTCTTCAGTAAAAATCTGTGTTAGTGGATTCATGTCCGTTTTTTATGCTGTCACTCGCTCTTAAAGTGCAGAAGAAGAAGAAGAAAAAAAAGGAAACAAATGTAGAACATGTTTTCCAGATGTTTCTGTGTGAAGCGCGCTGCCAGATTCTCGGAGGAGGTGCGTTTTAAACAAACGTTACTTGGCGCTGGAGGACGAGGCCATCGCTCATTTTTATGTTTGAAGTTTCAAAGATTTCACGTCTCCCCATCTGGAGAGGATGAGAGAGCAAGGCATCGTGGGAAGAGAGAGAGAGAGAGAGAGAGAGAGAGAGAGAGAGAGAGAGAGTGCAGTACAGCTCTCTCGCTCACACACAGAGGAATAATCCACAGCCAATCAGCGTCTTTCATTTCTCGGAGATGTTTCCTTCAAACCATCATCTCAATAATGATAATAATAATAATAATAATGATAATAATAATAATAATAATAACAATAAAGATTTATTTGAGCTCTTGAACTCTTTTAACCTCTTCTTTAATTTTTTTCAGGCTTGTGCAGCAGACGAAATGCTGCAAACAAATACAGAAATAAAAACTGCCTGATGGTGATTGAGGAGCAGCTGAAATGTGCGATCAGACACAGTTTCAAAAGGAGTCAAAGCAAAGATGCAAATTTGAACACAGTGGACCCAGATGAATTCCCTTAATGCACATTTTCATCCAAAATTTAAAAAAATCCAACTCAGAATATAAAGAGCATGCAAGCTAGGCCACAGTTTCTGCAGACGAGGACGAGTTTGTGACATTTCACTAATTTAGAGAGACTCTACCACAAGCACCTGCAGTGCTCTCTCTACCTTTTCTACTAGGAGGCGCCCAACACTTTAATTCCCTTTATGAAGTTAGTTCAGTCTTTCTCCTCTTATTAACACACTCTTACCTGTGAGTGTGTGGCGGGTGGATGGCAGACAGGCGGCATACAGATGACCATGGACTCAGACCTCTCTGAGCTGAAGCCATGACTGCTGTCCTGGAATCTGAACATGGCGGCGCAGAGTGAGGCTGAACAACTCACTGCAGCTCACACTCACCACAATCCAAACTGACTTTAAAAGTCCGTTTCTCAGCTCTGAAGATGGTAAAAACAGCTGTAAAGTTTCTCTGAACGAGCCGCACAGAAAATAAAAGTCTTTATTTACGTTATTTATCTGTTTCTTCTTCTCTAGTTGTTGCTGCTTCCTGCTAGCTTCCTGCTAGCTTATCTTTCTTTCCCACAGTTGTACTCCCGCGCTAAGCCCCGCCCCCTCAGCCAATCAGCAAACAGAGAACTTGACAAGAGTAAATATCAACAAATCAGATACATGGAAATAAAGCACTATATTTTCACCACATTCCCGCTAAGTACACTGCAGACAAGCTACTTAAAGGGCCGGTACAACATTATACTGACATGAACATGTCTATGACAAGAAAACACTCCTTTTAACGACTTTATGAACACTTATATATTTTTATTCATTTGATCTTATTCAAACAGAAAACTTGTGGTTTTAGGATAGATTTTAAAATACTTCAGCTGGTTAATAAAGCAATAAATGTTTTTTTTTCTCTCTCTTTTAATTAATTTTTAAGTTGTTTATTTTAATATTTTTTGCTGCTTATGAGAAGCACTTTGAATTGCCTTGTTGCTGAAATGTGCTATATGAATAAACTTGCCTTGCCTTTAAAGGTTTTAGATGTAACTTAAATCATACAGAACTACACACCCGTCTCAGTGTGAGTGGACACTTTAAAGAGGGGGTGTTGTGCCTTTTTTCAGTCTTTATTATGTCCCTCTGGTGACCCTGTAGTATCTTCACAGCCCAAAACAATCTCTCTCTCTCTCTCTCTCTCTCTCACTCTTACACACACACACACACACACACAGACTGAGCTGAGCTGAGTAATGTTCCTGATAACTCTGTGATGGTGGAGTTTTCAGAACATTAATATCAGTTTACACTCAGAGATCATGGAGTCCAACAACTCTCTCTCTCTCTCTCTCTCTCTCTCTCTCTCTCTCTCTCTCTCTCTCTCTCTCTCTCTGACAGAAACAGCCTCGCACGCCCTCAGCCTGACCTCCTCTCCCCCAGGTACCAGGGGGATGGAGTGAGCGAGGGAGGGAGAGTTCTTACTGTAAGAGCCAAAAAGGCTCCATCAGGAACCAATCAGAGAGGAGGAACCAGCGGCGGTGCTGAGGTTTGTTTTTGATTAAATAATCTGAGATCTGAATACAGATTATTTAATCCCTTTAATTCAACATCCCTCACCTCTGTAATGAAAACGAACACAGAGGAGGCAGAGCGGACAGGGTCAAAGGTTAACAGTCTTAAAGGGACACGCCCGCTTCATAACTCTGTGGACGCCCCGTCTCCCCTCCGTCTCTCTGCTCAGCTGCTTCCAGGGTTTAACGCCACACGGTCGGACGGGTCAATGTCATGAAAAGAGACCACATGTTATACCTAAACAAATACATAAATAAATAAGAGGGAAAAAAATATTTATGAACAATAATTAATCAAAATGTAGTAAATAAATTCATCTATTAATGGAAACAAGCGTCAAATAAAAAGTTATTAATGAATACAAAAAATAAAAAACATTCAATTAATGATAAATAAATAAATTAAATAAGTTATTTAACAGGGACAAAGTCAATAAGAAAAGTAAATAAAAAAGTCTTCAGATCAGTTAATAAATGAGAAAAAAACTGAATAAACAAGTAAAAATGTCAATTCATAAGAAAAAATGAGTCCAAAGAAAAAAATAACTGTTTTTTAAATAAAAGTATTCTTTAATAATGAATAAAGAATTCTTTCAATTAGTCAATAAATATGAAAAAAAATAGAAAAAATGAATAAATGAAAAATAAGATGAACTAAAAAAAAATCAAACAACAAAAAATATTTATAAATACTTCAATAAATAAAAAAAAACAAGTAAAAATGAATAAATAAAACGGTCATCAAATCTGTAAATAACTAGATTAATGCATAAGTCAATAGATATTAACTGAGTATGTTATTGGTCAAGAGAAGTGGATCAGAAACTAAAGGTGTATATTTGAGTCAATAAAGAAACAAGTAAATACATAAAACATAAAATGTATGTTGAAATAGAAAATAACAAATAAGTCAATAAGTTTAAAAATAAATTATTACATCAATGAAAATAAAAAATCACCTTTAAAGTCAATAAAAAGTAAATAAATAATCTAACAGAAAAAAATCTGTTACTGAGACACTTCAGATAAAAGTTCTTTATTTCAGAACAACAAGATCCACACAAACAAAAAATTCCACCTTAAGAGCTCCTCAGAAACCAGTGAGAACTGTGGACTGAGTATCTGAACCTGAAACCTGTGAGGGGCGTGAGCCTCGTCTGCAGACAGAAACATGAAGATGAGCTCAGCTCCTTCATCTTCAGATCAGGTCTAATCCAGGTGATCTCACCTGAGAGCCGCTCTGAATACAGTCCAGGTTCAGGTCTATTTATAGAGGCTGTAATTATGGAAACAATGAGGAGGGGGGGTGTTCTGTGTCAGGCAGAATCCTCCGTGGCTCTGAGCAGACTCTCAGGCTCTGTCACCTTCGACCATCAGAAATAAAAAGCCCGTCCGCCCTCCAGGTGATGATGTCATCACGTCAATCATTCACCTTCATCATGTCAGTGTGTTGCTGCGTCGTCAAGGCCGCCAGAGCTGCACATTCAGCTTATTCTGTTTGATTTCACACACACACACACACACACACACACACACACACACACACACACACACACACACACACACACACACACACACACACACACACACACGAGTTCAGTCCATAAACTGTTCGAGTGACTCAGGAATATTAAAAGTCCGGCCTCAAAGACAAGAGCAGCTGAGTGAGTCTGTGACCTTTGACCCCTGGGTGACCTCCTGAGAGCAATGACCTGCAGGAGACCGTGAAGGGAGAGGAGAGAGAGACCTGAACCCGTCGTACAGGTGAGACCACGTCACACCAAACCCTGTGACAGAGGAAGTCCTGGAAACCGTCAGCTCCCGTCTGAAGACCTGACGGAGGTTTGGGTCGATCCTTCAGCTCAGAGTTTTCCTCCATCAAACCAAAACAGATCAAATATTCAGATTTTCTTCAAAACCTGACTTTATTCTCAGATTCAGTCGTCGAGTCAGAGGCAAAGACTGTCTCTGAACTCTGATGTTTGAGGTTTTAAATTCAGATTCTGAGATTTTAACCAAAGTTCTGTTGACTAAGTTTTCTCTGAATCCTGAGCTCAGAGTCAAAATCCTGAGACTGAAGTAAAACCTTGTTCCAACGTCTGTCTGAACCGATGGATTAAAGTCTGAATGCTGACGAAATATTTCACAGTTCGAAGTTCAAGGGGGGAAAAAGTGACTCATTTTTCTTAGGATTGAGATTAAAATCAAATTCTGTCCAATGTGTCTCAGAATTTAAAGACCAGTCCACAAATTCTATGAAATGAGATGGAATTATGGGATTAAAGTCTGCTTTCTGATTTGTGGAATAACTGGAACTGATTCTGAGATTTAAGTTGAAATTGTGATGAAAAAACTTCCGAATTTTGATTTTATTGTGAAAATGTAAAAAAAATCTTTTTAAACATGTTTTTATTTCAAACAGAACAAACCTCTTAAAATATTCTTTGGGTGGCCTGGTTGCGCCCCCGTTTTTTAAATCTTATTATAAAATCATATTTTTAAAGAATTAAAATGTGATGTTTTTTTTTTTATCTTCTGCTCTTATTGAAGGAAAGTTTTAGTACACTTGTTTTTTTATTCTCATGTCTCCTCCTTTAAGTCCTTTGTAGAAATGAACCCTGGTGATAGAGTCTGCGTTTGATTCCAGTTCCTCTGGTTTAAACTTTATTGTGACCTTTGAACTCTGATGTGTGTGAGGGAGCTTCTTGTGGCTCAAGAACAGAACAGAAAACAATTCTGAGGTGTGAATGAGACCAAAAAGCACAGGTGTGAACTTGCACGTTAGCCCAGATTCCTCTGATATAAAAAAGCCGACAGAGTGACGACAGAGAAATGCTGCCCAGCAACATTCAGACTGAAGCAGAACACCACCACAACCTGTTTCCTCATTCACTCACAAACACCATTCTTCTTCTCTGAGTGCACTTTGAACATTTAGCAGACACACACACACACACACACACACACGTACGTACACACTGTGCCCTCCCCTCCCCTCCCCTCCCCCCTTCCATCATGCAAAGACGTCTCTATAAACATGCTGCTTTTTGGAACAAATCAACAGGAGAGTGAAAAAGACGCAGACAGCGGGGCGGCTCTCTGATTTCCATCAGGATTAAGAGACCTTTCATCCACCTCAGGCGCTCTCAGACTTTAAAACGTTGATTTTGGAGTCAAATGTTTCTTTTCTAACACATGAGATCGCTTAAGATTGATATATAATAACCAACACGTCCACCAGTCGACTCAAAGACAGTTTCCAAAAGTCCACCGAGCAGTTTGGGACGTCCAGGAGAGTCTGAGGCTCAGCTGGACGGAGCAGAAAAACCTCAGGAGAGAATTAATGCAGGGCAACTCTGACTCAAGCAGCTGAGGCTTCTGGGTAATGTAGTACACAGGTTATGGACCACATAGCGACTGCAGGAACATTTCAGGACAGCGTCTGACGGCCGTCGGGGGGCGTGATGGGAGCGCCGAGCGGAGCGGAGCAGCAGGACTCAGACAGACCACATTCCTGCAGGGAGGTGAAGCTCCACACAAACACTCCACGCCCGCACAAAGCTCACTTAATTATGAACACAACACAGACAGAGGCCACGCCCCCGGGGGGTGAGGGCGCCTGTCCTGATCTGCTCCAAACTCATTAAGGATCCTTTAACGTCCCTGTCGTGGTTTTAAGGTGGATTTAACTGAAGCTGCAGCTGGATGGGGGTCTGACTCAGACTCCTACACCTGTCTGTGGGACTCCGTGGAGTCTTTTGGGATTTCTGTGGCTGAATTCTCTCTCAAACCTGAACCCGATGTCGTCGATTGTTGTGCTAAGAAAACAGGAAGCCGTGGATCGTTTCTTGGCGTCTTTTCTGAAGCTTGTGTTTGACGGTTTAGCGGAACATTTTTCATCTGATCGCTCAGTCGGGGATCAAAAGATGAAGCTTCTTCTGTTTCACATCATTCTTATTAAAGCTTGAAAACAAACGCTGAAATTTGGGTCTTTTTCAAACAGATTTATAATCTTTAAGGGAACAAAGCGTTGGTTCTTCACCGCTGCACGCTGAGCTGGAACGTGCAGCAGGAGCACTCTGAGTGCAGAGAAACATCAGCTTCAAATATGATCCAGAGGGGGAAATAAAATTCCACCTTAACTGACTCAGACACAAACATTAAAACACTCAACTCAAAGACAATCAGCTGTTTTAAGGACATTTCTGTGATTCAGAGTTTTTTTTTTCCTTATTGGTTGAAAATGTTTGTGGATGATCTGTAAATCTAAAGATGCTGCTCGGTGCTCATGATGGCTGAAACTCTGAAAAACAGACGTGTCCTTAGCGTGTAGTGAGCTTACAAACACCCTCTTTCTTTTTACTCCACATTTTAAAAACTCTGAAGCACAACAGAAGAAAATACACATCCTAAAAAAAGGGAATTTCACTCATTTACATCCGTCTCCTGCGGCTGCAGCTTCACAGCCGTGTGAGGCAAACATCCAGAACGTCCGACTTTTAAAAGAGCCGACAGGAAGTGGAAACAGGAAGAGTGTTCTGGTTCCTACAGACGCCTGCTGGAAAAGTCTCTCGGAGTGAATCCTGACGATTGGACGACGTCTCTGGATCTCCTCACAGTCCTCGGATCCGGATCGACAACGTGCTGGATTGTCCGTCTGAATCTGAGCAGACTCAGTTTGAAAGTCAGAGATACAAACTGCAACTGCATAAAAAGACTCGAACTGAATCAAAACTTCTGTAAAAATTACAAAACTCTGTTAATGGAATCATGTGGTTACCCTAAATGATGACAGGTTACCCAGGAGGATTGTGGGAACTCTGCGGGCTGAGGGGTGGAAGCTGATTAATAAAGGAAAGAAAAGCTGTGAGGAAGAAGACGTGACTCCACGTGTCGAAGTGACCGGAGTTTTTAGAAAAGCTGCAGCCGGATTCTTAAATACAAACGTCCACGCCGCCCCGCGCCTCACTGCCCATTGGTGGAGGCATTGTTGGGGGCGGGGCTGGTGCCGTCAGCACCTGTTGGCGGCTGGACGTTGTCGGCGAGGTTGTGGGCGTGCTCCAGGAAGAGGTCTTTGAGCACGCTCAGCTCTTTGCTCAGCAGTTTGATCTTGGCCTCCAGCCGCTCGTTCTCCTCCTTCAGCTCGTTGACGCGCTGCTGCGTGTCCATCGCCTTCTGCTTGCTGCGCATGCGGCTCTTCTTCACCGCCAGGTTGTTGCGCTCGCGCCTCTGGCGGTACTCCTCGCTGTCCTTGTCGGCACTGGGCTTCTTCATCTTGCTGGGTGGAAGGGCTTTCCCGCCTCCTGCTGAAGGGTTCGCTGGGACGAGTTGAGGGACTTGCTGCAGTCTGGCTGCCGGCAGGGACGAGGAGGCGGAAGTGGCGTGGGCCTGGCTCTGGATGACGCTCACGCCGTTGTGGTCCGTTGTGTTTGATTTCGCCTGCGACGGCCGGCTCATTTGGATGTTGCCTGCAAGTACTGATCTCTGAGTCTCCTCAGGTGTGCAGGTGAATCGGGTACAGGAGCAGAGTCTGGATCCTTCACCTCTATGGAGCCTGCAGGAGGAAGCGGACGAGAAAATTAAACTTTCAGAAAGACATTCAGCGAGTGCTTTATTACATTTATAAAGTCTGATGAGGCTGAAGGATGCTGCTCGATCCAAACTTCAAACTGGTCAAACAGAGATTTAGTCACAGAATAGTCACAAGAGATGCTGAAGACAGAGATTTTTTGGTATGTGTCACATACCAAAAAATAAATAAATTAAAAAATAATTTATTTCAGCTTTTATCTGATAAACTTCTGAAACACTAGAGTGAGAAAAACAGGGATGTTTAAATCATGAACAGCTTCTTCTTCACTCCAGTTTCCTAAAGTTGACACATGAGAAGTTTTATTTTTGATTGTTAAATGATGTAAAAAAGTGGACCTTCCTTCACTTGAGAAGCTTCCATCTGTTGCAATAGCAAATACGTTCTTTCATTCAGTGCAAAGAAAAGCCGTTAGTGGACACAGGCCCTAAAGCCAAAGTAGTGAAAGGGTTAATACAGCAGCATTAATGATAAAAATGACCCCTGATTTGTTCATCTGTCAGGCCAGCATATGGTGGCTGAGAGGGCCTGCATTCATCATGACATCCTGTTACATCATCCACAACCTGCGATGGTTTTCAGACAGGAACAGGAACAGGTAGGATGTAAAATTCCTTTAAGGACTACGACTCATTGTTGGAAATTCTTGAGGAGAAAGGAATATCGATCAAAAATGCATCGACTCGTGCTGTTCGTGGTTCCCACACACATTCAGGAACAAACATCTCATGTTTTATATCTGCAGTCATCCTGCAGATTCGCGGCTGACCTAAATCCATCACTCCGGAGGCTTCACCTCCTCCGCTGCTGCTGCTGCGGCTCATAAACACTCTCCTCCTCCTCCACCCTGGTACCCGTGTAACGCTGCGGGCTCCTGACACGTTAATTGGTTGGATTACTACTCTGCACAGCCAATTAGCAGCGCCGCTCTGATTGGTCGACGCGTTGCCATGCAGCCAGTCAGCTGTGCGCAGAGAAAAGCGCTCCGGGTGAAAACCAGCAGAGCTCCGGCCGTTGCCTGCTGTTGCATCATCACCGCCTCTCTTTGTGCCGAAAGAGGGGAACTCCGGAGTCATGCGGGGCTAAGCATAAATCTGAGTTTTAAAACCACTTAAATGAAGTTTGACAAAATAATAACACAACAAACGTCCCGACGTGACTGACAGATCCGTCCGAGTCTCTCTTTGACGATTAAATGTGGATTTAGGAGCACTTTGACCAACTTTTTGTTCACTCGAAGCTCCCTACAGCTAAAACTCAACAACACAACCTCATCATACTTCATCACACGGACTGATATCTGTCAATATCAGCTTTAATACGATCATAACGACATGTTTACTCCTCCTTTCTTTTCAACCCGGACTCTGCTTGTTTTTTAGCCGGGCAGCTAGCCAGCTAGTTAGCTCCGAATGCTAACACCTCCTAACCGCGCTTAAAACGCTCTCTTTCGGCCCCACAAAGGCTTTAAAACACAGCTTACCTTCACTGTACGGCGGTGTAGTATACCATCCGTCAAAGTTTGAAAAGTAACCGTAGAAAGTTGAAGTTAAATCCCGTCTGTGTGAGCTCTGAGTGTTTTTGTTTGGAACATGGAGAGGAGAGGATTGCGAAATCTCTTTTACCATGTACGGCAATGTCAGGGATCGGCCAATCAGGAGCGAAGGGGCGAGCGCGAAGTAAGCATCTGACCAATCACAGGTAAGTATGCCGCAGAGTGATGCAATGCTACCAATGATTGACACCTTATTGAGCCAATGAGAGAGAGTCGTTTTCTGTCGATTTTGTTTATGTAATATGAGGTTGGTCAAATGAGTTCATACAGGCATGACTTCATCCCGGAATGACGATATTTGATTACAACTATAGTACTTTTCTACCATTGATATATATACACAAACACAAAAAGATAATTTAATATAAATAAAAAAAATCTATATTAAAACTACTCCAAGTTTAAGAAATGATATGTTGTAAAATGTCTGATTAGCTGTAGCATCAGTCAACAAACAGCTAAACAGCTAGGACAGTTACAAAATCTTAACTTTCATGTAAATCTCATGAAATTTAAAAAGAATATGTAAAAGCTTTCACTCACTTAAAGAAGTAAACATGTCTTTTTACCTGATGGAAACAGACTGATCACGTTTATCAGCTGCTGTTACTCATATTTGTCCTCCTCATGTGTCAGAGAAAGCTCGCTTAGATAGCACAAGATAACAAACCAAAAGCCTGCCTGCTTTACTGGCTGATTTATATCATGTTCAAATTAAGACCTCAAACTTTTCGACAGCTATAAATGAAGCAAAATGTTTACCTTGGACTCCAGTTGGATGTGACACTTGTCTCGTAACAGCTTTCAAAGTTTCTCCTTGGCAGACTCTTCCAGAGAAAGCAGCAGATGTGTCAGGTTCTTGTTGTGTTTCCTTGTTATTACGCAACAGCTGGTTTAGCTATTTTTTCCATCTAGGGGTATTTTGTTTTCACCTCGGATCAAACCGTGTCAGAACACGCTCGCAGCAGAAACCGTATCGCTTTCGTTTATGGAGAGCAGCCTTCAACAGACATGACCGAGGTGCTTCTGAGCAGCAGTAACGTGATGTTTAATCCACTTGTTGAGGTGCTAAAGGTCAGAATCAGACTCGGGTTATTTGTTAAAGTTTAATATAAAGTTTTGTGATTCTGCACAGACAGATTAAGAAGAGAGAAGCTCCCATATGTGAAGCAGAGATGGAGAGGTTTGGAGCTTCATTCAGAGAGCAAAAAGCACATCTTTCATTAATTTTAAAGGCCCTTTCTTCACTCATGGTAGACAGACTGTGTGCTGGATGTGTGATTTTTAAGCTGATGTAATGATATCAGTATGAAATCATCAGGGATGTTTCCTCCTTTACAAGCAGAGAAGACTACAGAGGTGTTTCCATACGCTGTTTTTTTGGTTGTAGACTAAATCACTGATGTATCCTCATTTATAAGTCTGTCGTTCCTCTGCTTCCCTCATATCTTCTCACTTTAATCAGACTGCAGGAACCCAACATCTTTTCTTACTGTCAGGGCCAAAGGTCAGAGCTGAGAGGGTTAAAAAGGCTTTCGAATTGACTCCTCCCTCTTGAAACATCTGAAGCCACAGAAACAGGTCTCACAGGGTGATTCTGAGCTGATGTTAAACTATCTGGAGGCAGACACGTCAGCCTGTGGGAGTTCTGCATGATGTTCTTGTGATTTTGGTTGATTCAGACATAAGGTTCCCCTTTTGTTCTGTCCTGTCATTTAGTTGAATATTTCATCGGGGTGTATTTTATTATAGGTTGTAAATACAGCAGCTCTCCGTCCGTCTGTTAGCTGTGCTGCTGTCCATCTTTATCTCCTGGTTATAGGAAGGTTCAATAAGCCAGAAGACCAAACAACATAGATGATATTTCTTATACAGCTTGAAGTTATTCAGGCTATAAAAAACTTTGCAGTTCCGCTTTTTATTGTAGTCTGTATTCTAGTATCTTTACATGATTGACAGCTCATAAAAATCTCCATTTTTCTCTCTCTGGTGTTTTAAACTCTTATTTCAGCCTCTGTCTGAAAAGCTTTGTTTTAGCTGCTGTCTCTTTAAGACTCCTGTCTCCAGAGATCCCCTCACAGCTGATTGGCCAGCCCTCTGGAGGCCTGTTGGGGGTGGAGCTATGGGCAGACTATCAGGAAATCCTTGTGTGATGACCTCATCATTTCAAGTCTGGTGAAGATCTGGTTCTATTTTTAGAACAGAGACTTTTGATCAGTTTACAGTTTACTGATTTAAGAAATATTTTGAAAGATTTTTATTCCTTTAGAATTTTTGGGGGGGACTTTTATGTCTTTTCAAATATTTTTTATTATCTTGACTTGTTTGTTTTTATGATCCAAATGATTTATTTTGCTTTCCATGTAAAGCACTCTGTAACTTTGTTTTTGAAAAGTGCTCCACACATAAAATTATTATTATTATTGTTGTTGTTGTTGTTGTTGTTGTTGTTGTTGTTGTTATCATCATCATCATCATTATTATTATTATTATCATTATTATTATTCGATTCTGCTGCTGTAATTGATGATGTCAACAACCTACAGCACAGAGGAAACTAAAGCTGTGCAAACCAATCACACTTTGCATCGAAGCTTCAGGACGCTGTCTTTAGCCCGTCAACCTGCCAACATGACGAGTCATGGGATGACTCAGCAGTGATGTCATCAAATACCTGCATGTTGGTCAAATATTCAACTCACACAGATGCTGAAACTGTGAGTCAGCGCGTGAAGAAGAGCAGCTGGAACCGTCACTCAGAGGCTGCCTCCAGATGAAACTTAAACAACACGTTCAGTATGTTCATCATCAGACTCTCTTTAAACTTCATATAAAGAGGAAAACAGATGAATATAAAAGTAAACGAAGGCTGATAACATCATGAATACTCTGCTGTGTGCTCCGTCAGAAAGGTCAAAGGTCAGCACACCTGGTCTGAGTCATCGCTCACTGAGTGCCAAGTCAAACCACTTCAGCACTGACAGTCTGCAGTACAGTGTCTACAGATGGTGACAGATTAATAAACTCACACTCTCACTTTTTTTAATCCAGGTGAGCAATCAACTGGTGCTCCACTGATGTTCTTAGGGTGAGAAATAGATACAATAAAAATCATATAGAGCTTTACACATAGAGGAGCGCAGCTGGTCTACTCCTCTGTGAATTTTTAAAGGGGGAGTTTTTTTTTTCACTGCATCATGTAACAGTACAACCCCAATAAAACAGAAAACAATGATTTTTAAATCCTGTTGAACCTAAACTCAACTGAATACACCACAAAGACAAGATGTTTTTTCTTCAAACTGATAAACTTTATTGATTTTTTGTAAATATTCACTCATTTTTGAATTTGATGGCTGCAACACGTTCCTAAAAAGCTGGGACAGGGTCAACAACAGACTGGGAAAGTTGAGGAATGCTCCAAAAACACCTGTTTGGAACATTCCACAGGTGAACATTGGAAACAGGTGAAGCATCCCTGAAAGGCTCAGTCATTCACAAGCAAGGATGGAGCGAGGTTCACCACTTTGTGAACAACTGCGTGAGCAAATAGTCCAACAGTTTAAGAACAATGTTTCTCAATGTGAAAGAATTGATGGATTTGATCATCTACAGTCCATAATATCATCAAAAGATTCAGAGAATCTGGAGAAATCTCTGCACGTAAGCAGCAAGGCTGAAAACCAACACTGAATGCCCGTGACCTTTGACCCCTCAGGCAGCACTGCATTAAAAACCAACATCATAGTGTAAAGGATATTACCACGTGGGCTCAGGAAGACTTCAGAAAACCATTGTCAGTTAACACAGTTCATCACTACATCTACAAGTGACAGTTCAAACTCTACCATGCAAAGACAAAGACATATATCAACAACACCCAGAAACACCGCCGGCTTCTCTGGACCCGAGCTCATCTCACAACAAAGTTTATCAGTTTGAAGAATAAATATCTCGTCTTTGTCGTGTGTTCAGTTGGATTTAGGTTAAACAGGATTTGCAGATTAATTTATTCTGTTTTTATTTACGTTTAACAGCGGACCAGCTGCTCCTGCAGGTACAGGGCTTTCTCTAGTGTGGAATGATCCACCCTCACACATTAGAGAGGCGCCTTCACTGTCCACTTTACAACTTTTATTGACGTTTATTCTTTGGTTTTTAATCACTGTTATAGACTTCATTCTTTTTTCTGATCTTATTTGTTTTTATTTGGTTTTAATGTTTTCTTTTATATGTGTCTGTTTTTATCATTTTTGTACAGCTCTCTGTACGGCATGTTGTTCTGAAGTGCTCTTTAAATAAAGTTATTTAGACTCGGAGTTAATAAATGAAGCACCCTGTATCACGTCCCTTCCTGAGTTGAAAAACAAGAAAATTTTTCTCAAAGTTACGGGGTTTTTTTGTTTGTTTTTTTTAAGGCAGCAACTGATTTAATATTTGAAGTTTAACCAACTTAATAATTTTTACAGTGTAGTAGAAGTTTTTGTTCCTCTCTTAAAGAAAACATTCAGAAAAAGATTCAAACACCAGGGGAAAAAAGGAAATCATGATTTCTCTGTGGCAGTGGGTCATATTTGAAGAATTTGTGCAGAAAATGAACATCCTGTCAGAGTGAAGGGCTCAGCTCAGCTCTGACTGTGTCCGGCCGACAGGGGGCGCTCCAGGCCGCGTGTTCAGCCTCTCAGCAGCTCAGACTGAGTCACCTCACAGCACCGATGTGAACCTTCTTACCCCTCACACCCCCACTCCATATCTGCTCCGTGTGTGCGCTGTCAGACCGACTGACATCAGTCGATTCAAATCACCGACCGACTCCTCCAGAGGCGGCGCGTGAGCAGCAGGAGGGTCACGCATCTGCTGGACTCTGATATCTGACTCAGCCTCAGCTTTAACACAGAGAAATCAGTTTTTATCAATGAGTTTTATTTTTTAAATCTGATGTTTTACTCTAAAAAAATTAACACCGACGCTTCCTGCGTTTACAGTTAATCCAGATTTCTCTCTTTAATCTGCTTCTTCTTCTGAAACTGAATTAAAATGTTTGAATCTTCTCTCTCTCTCTCTCTCTCTCTCTCTCTCTCTCTCTCTCTCTCTCACTCTGTGTGTGATTCAACACTTTAGAGGATCATAAAGCGATAACCTGCAGGCTTTGATCGATGCAGCTGCGAAAGATAACACCAGACCTGTCAGATTCATGCTTCAGCGCCTTAACACACACACACACACACACACACACACACACACACACACACACACACACACACACACACACACACACACTGGAAATTACGCACAAGGCGCATTTGGTTTTATTGGTGTTAAATCCTGCAGCGCGCTCAGAAAAACTCGTTTCTTGATTTTTCTCTCACAGTGACTAAACTGAATTCAGCTGCATGTTTATAAAAACCGGTGTGTTGTGCGTCTAATTTCTGCCGCTGGTTTTGGCTCCGTGGCCTCGTCCAGCTCGTCTCTCCGCGCAGAGTTCGCTCTGAGGGGCTGAACGCGGAGAGTAATTAACATTTAATTTCACTTTGCCTCTGCAAAATGTTGACAGTGGGTTAAATCCAGGAGTGTGTGTGAGTGTGTGAGTGAGTGAGAGAGTGAGAGAGAGAGAGTGTGTGTGTGTGTGTGTGAGTGTGTGTGCGCCCGCCCACTCCTCCCTCCTGCTATAAAGGCTCAGTTTGACAGCTCTCAGAGTTTACTGAGCAGGAGGAATCAGACCGACAGCCTGCCGCTCGATCACGCTCCTCTGCCTCAGAATCGAACCTGTTCCACCCTCACGAGCTGAAGCGCAGCGTCCGGTGCATGTGTGCAGCTCTCTGACCCCCCCTCTGACCTGAGGACCTCACTCTTTTTTTTTTTTGCGACTCTCTCCAAACTGGATTCCCGGAGCTCCTCGCCATGCCTGCCCGGGTTTAGATTCTCCATGGAGCTCTCTAACCTGTACGAGGTCGCGCCCCGGCCCCTGATGAGCAGCCTGAACCACGGACAGCAGCCCAACCCCGGCTACAGAGACCCGGCGGACCTCGGCGGAGAGATCGGAGACAACGAGACCTCCATCGACCTGAGCGCGTACATCGATCCTTCTGCTTTCAACGACGACTTCCTGGCAGACCTGTTCCACCACAGCTCGCGGCAGGAGAAGCTCAAGATGATGAACGGGGAGTACGACTCGGTGCCGTGCGGCCCGGGGCCCCAGCAGCTCTACATGTCCAACTACATGGAGTCTAAGCTGGAGCCGCTCTACGAGCACAACCCGCAGCGCGTCAGACCCGTGCCCATCAAGCAGGAGCCCCGGGACGACGAGGACCTGAGCTCAGGTATGCCTCCAACCTACCACCACCCGCACGCCCAGCAGTACTCCCAGCATGCCCAGCAGCAGCAGCCGCACCTGCAGTACCAGATCGCGCACTGCGCGCAGACCACCATGCATCTCCAGCCGGGTCACCCGACCCCTCCGCCGACTCCCGTGCCCAGCCCGCACCAGCACCACCACCACCACCAGCAGCACCCGCACCAGCACGCGCAGCAGGGCGGCATGAAGCTCCTGGACCATCAGCGGGTCGGCGGGAAGTCCAAGAAGAACGTCGACAAAAGCAGCCCGGAGTACCGGCTGAGGCGCGAGCGCAACAATGTGGCCGTGCGTAAAAGCAGGGACAAGGCCAAGATGCGCAACATGGAGACGCAGCAGAAGGTGGTGGAGCTGTCCACCGACAATGACAGACTGAGGCGGAGGGTGGAGCACCTGACCCGCGAGCTGGACACGTTACGGGGCATCTTCAGGCAGCTGCCGGACGGATCCTTCAAACCCATGGGCAGCTGAGAGACTCCTGGAGCGGACTGGGACCAGACTGGACGTGGACTGGTACACTGCTGGATCTAATCACACACACTTACACACACATGAACACACACACATGAACACACACACATACACACACAGGGTTCCAGGTGTGTTTGGAGGGACTGAGCTGAGGCAGGCAGCTGATGTGTTCACTGCAAAAAAAAAAAAAACAGCAGAACGCGTCTGTTAGATCAGTTTGACTTTGAGGGAGTCTGAGACCTCCAACTCCTCTTTGAATCATCACCTCCACCCTGCAGACTGAAAACTTTGAACACCAGTTTCTGGAACATTCCCACAGCTGTTAAACTGGAAGCAGGTGAAGTGGTGGAGAGACTCAGACTTTGCGGACTCCTTCAGAGCGCGTTCCTCCGCGGTGCAGTGTTCATGTGCCTTTTTAAAACTTTTGTGCAGAAGCCGATAAGCTCGCTCCCCTGCAGACCCGCTCGACAGAGGACTGGTTGTTTCTGTGCCTTATTCTCCTACACACTGTGTGCACGACACACTCTACTCACATATCAGTGCAGCTAAGGTAGGGCCCCGTGGAGACGATCCAGAATCAGCCTGCTGTGCATGTAACTCATCTCCATCCCCTCCTGTGTCTCTGTAGAGGAAAGTGCACGCTGCTTGCATCCAGCCTGAGCTGTTTCTGTGTTTGTGTTCATGTTTTCTTCTCTTGCTCCTCCTGACTGAGCTCTGGTGCTTCACAGACGGTTTCTAACGATGTGTATAAATGTTTCTATATACATCATCACGGCACGCTGAGCTTTAGCTGTGCAGCTTTAGGACAGAAACTCCTCCACTTCTCTGCAGACTCGCTGCAGAGTTCAGAGAAATATTTGAGCTGCTTATGCCATCCTGACACTCTGCTTGTATCTTTTTTTTTCTTCATGCATTCAAACAAATTTAAGGTTTAGAAACTCTGCAGCTCCAGATTGAAGAAAATGCATCGTAAAAGTTTGGACTCAAGCGACGTCCTTCCTGCTCAGAGCGAAGCAGCTTCTCTTTATTCTGCTTGAGTAGAAAAGATTCTAAATGATCCACCAAATCTGCATCTGCTGATAAAATACCAAAGTGATAATTTAACACAATCAGAAAAGCGAGGACTGGAATTCAAACTGTGGTACCTGCTTCTTCCTGCCGCTCTCTCTGAGAAACAAACATCTCCAGTCTGCTCCTCGCTGATTCTGATGATTTTTAATAGTTTGAAATTGTTCACAGAAAAATGTTCTGCAGACATTTTAATCCTCGTTGACTCTGCAGACTCTGAGATGTGTGTTTCCTCCAGAGGAGGCGGCGATAAGAGCAGCTCTTTCTCTCGTATGCACTCTCCGCACAGAGCTGAAGATCTCTCATGTGATGCTGATTTTTTAAAAAACAAACTAAAACGAAATGTGAAAAGGGTTTCTATGCAACGTGTCTCTTCCTCTTTTACACACACACACACTCTTACACACACTCTTACACACACACACACACACACACACACACACAGTGCCTTCTGATCCTCTGAGATGACCTTTGACCTCTCGCTGATCTGCTCGTCGTCGCTCTGCGGAGTTTAAAGACGATGATCAGCGAGGACAAAGGAAGCACTTTTTATACAAACTGATGTGTTTGTGTCAAAGATAACGTCTCAATTGTAAAATAAGCCTATATATAAATATATATATATATATATATATATATATATATATATATATATATATATATATATATATATATATATATATATATATATATATATATATAAAATGCCAAAAAATCTGAATTATTATAATAAAAGAGCTTCTTTTATCTGAACCTGCTGAGTTTGGTGTGTTTGTTTTTGGTGTGGTTGGAGGACGATCCAGATCAGAGGAGTCGCTCCTTTATTTGTTCACAGTGCTTTCAACAGGGGGCGCTCACAGAACCATCAGTCCACAGAAAAACCACCACAGGCTGCTCAAGAGTTTTATGTCGTATAACTTTAAGTTTGAGGATTCTGGAAAATCACCGAAACCTCGGAGAGCGAAACCACCGGACACGAGAAATCAGCTTCAGCTTTAACTGAAGCTGTAACCTGTTCGTTATTCCTGTTCGTTATTCCTGTTCGTTGTTTGTTTCTCTCTGAACTCCTGATGTCTAAAAGCAGAGCCTCCTCTGAGCGCTCTGTAAATTTTTCTCCTCTCTGCTGAGACTGAAGTTCTTATAATCAGACGTGTTTGATGTTTGAGCTTCTTTTAAAGTTTGTTTTTTATGAATGAGGTCAGAACCTGAACCTGAACCTGAACCTGAACCTGAACCTGTTGGTTTTAAAACTCAGTAAAAACTGTTGGATGTGTGAAGGGTTAGGGTGTGTGTGAAGGTGTGTGTGAAGGTGTGTGTGAAGGTGTGTGTGAAGGTGTGTGTGAAGGTGTGTGTGAAGGTGTGTGTGAGTCTAACGTGGGGTGATGCTTATTTCAGGACACAAACTGAAGTTAGTCGTCGTCTTTTCTCGTCTCTGGGAGTTCATCGACTCAGAGTCAGAAAACAAAATCAACACATGAGAAAGAAGATGGATTTATTATCCGTTCTGCAGAATGTGGAGCACAGACGGGACTGAAGCTGAGGGGAGCTGACCCTCGGAGCTGAGGTCCACATGAAGCATCTGAACATCAGTCTGAACTCTCAGAGACACTCAGAGACACTCAGAGAGTCTGAAAGGAGGAAAGAAACAGATCTGAAAAAAAAAGGAAAACGAGAGTCAAATTAAAAAAACAAGGGAGGACGTCTGATGAGTGTTCTTCTGTTTCACATTTTGTTCTGTTTCTTTCTGTTTCTTTCTGTTTCATTCTTTCTTTCTTTCTTTCTTTCTTTCGTTCTTTCTTTCTTTCTTTCTGTTTTATTCTGTTTTATTCTGTTTCTTTCTTTCTTTCTTTCTTTCTTTCTTTCTTTCTTTCTTTCTTTCTTTCTTTCTTTCTTTCTGTTTTATTCTGTTTTATTCTGTTTCTTTCTTTCTTTCTTTCTTTCTTTCTTTCTTTCTTTCTTTCTGTTTTATTCTGTTTCTTTCTTTCTTTCTTTCTTTCTGTTTCATTCTGTTCATTCATTTCATTGGTTGTTTGGTTGTTTCGTTGTGTTTGAGGTGTCGTCACTCCTCAAGTTAAACGTGTTTCTTGATTTCCAGTCAGGTAAATTTATCCCTCTGCATGAACGGATCATGTGACCAGTTTTAAAGTTTTAGGACATTTTCTCATCAAATTCAGTGTTTTTTTTGTCTTGTATTTACCCCCCCCCCCCCCCCCCCCTCCCTGATTTCAGACTCGGAGGAGAAATCCTGATCCATCTCATCTCCAGCACAACAAAAACTGAAACCAGACCAAATGTTTGTGTTTTATTTTTATTAAATTTGTCTCGTTAGACTCAAACTGAGTCTGATTTCAAGGTTCAGGTTCACCTGACGTGTCTGTGAAACAATCTGCTGATGGGATCAGAAACAGGAACTGGTTTCTGCTCTGAAGGTTCTGAGTCCTCAGGGCTGATTTTACACTTTTACTTCTATGAAGTCTTTAACTTCACCGTGTGACGACTAAAGATGAGAGCGAGCTCTCAAATCAGCTCCAGAAACATCAATCAATCAATCAATCAATCAATCAATCAATCAATCAATCAATCAATCAATCAATCAATCAATCAATCAATCAATCAATCAATCAATCGATCAATCAATCGATCAATCGATCGATCGTGGACTTCTGCATATGGATTCTGGTACAAGGATATTCTTGCCCCTCAATGCTTAAAATCTTTTCTTGTTGTCTTGATATTTTTTTTGTTTCTCTTTTGTAAATTGTTTAAAATCAAAATAAAAAGTTGATCACAAAAAAATCAATAAATAAATAAATAAATAAATAACAAATGAATAAATAAATCGATTAATAATGATGCTCCTTGCTTGAATATATGAACTCAGCAGGTTATGTGTAATTTTTGAATGATCGGTCATAAAAATATGAAGTTTTTTTTATCCTGTAACAGCAGAAAGAAGAAAAAAAGTTTCTGATGTTTTTGCTTTTAGATGTTGAGCTCGTTGTTCTCGGCTCATTCTTTCAGACACATGTTGGTCTTTAAGAATCTTGAAATAAAACATTTCATTAACTCTTTAAAGTCCTTTCTTAAAGTAGAGATAGAAACACCTCTCGCTCACTTTGACTTCACTTCTTTCTCTGAGCGTCTGACGTGTTTCCTGACAGTGAGGCTGCAGGTGCAGGTACCAGGACAGGTGAGCTGTGAGTGAGCTGTGAGCAGCGTCACGTCTCGTTGATGAACGGGGAGCTGAGCGTCATGATTTCATTTCTCTCTAACTCGTCCTCGTCCTCTAACAGCTGCTGTGACTCGTCCCTCAGATGATCTGACGTCTTCTCTCTTTGAAGTTTCCCGCCTGGGACGGCTGAACGTAGCTTCAGCTGCAGGGACATAAGAGCCAGAGCCTGTTTGTTATGTATTTATGCGTGTATTTAACCTCCTGCCAACATCTTGAAGAAAACAAAAGAATCGGCAGCATGAGAAACCTCCAAATCTGTCAGGCGGCTCTCGCAGAGCGCTGGATTAGAAACAGGTGACTGGATGCAGGATCCATCCTCCGCTTTGTGTCCAAAGGATGAAGAAATAACCGTTAATTAAAGCTGCAAGTGGAAGAGAAGTAGAGAAAGTGAGGAGAAGATGGTAGACGAGGGTCCTGGAGAGGGAGGAGGACTTCCAGATGTTTCTGAGTCCAGTCCAGCTCTGCTATAAGACGGTTTCTGTTCAAGTCAGTGTGTCCGCTCACTCTGGATCCAGATGCTCCCCAGGTCCAGGTCCAGGTCCAGCAGATCAGGGCCCTCAGCATCAGAAACACAAGGCTCCTATTTTTGCAGGTTTTAAAGCCCAACATGAACCAGGAGAGGATCATCACAGGGGGGGTGAGGATCCAGGGAACCCCTCGGACTGTGACTGGAGGTCCTGAACACGCAGCCCGGATGAGATGGGGTGCGTCTCAAAGCGCCAAAATAAAGTCTCCTCTCTCCTCTCTCCTCTCTCCTCTCTCCTCTCTCCTCTCTCCTCCGCGGCACCGGAAGTAGTTTCTGAGGCGCCATATTGACGGGTGTCCCGAAGCGTTACTTGTGGCCAGAGGAGGGAGGAGAGAGGAGGGAGGAGGGAGGAGGTTGATCGGAGGAGCGATAATCGAGGAGACACAAGAGCTGCCTTTGCGGAAGTCTTTTCAACGACAGACACGCCCCCATATGGGATAACACTCACTGATTGGACGCTGCAGCGGCTCAGACTTGAAACTCTGAAACTTCTGGGGTGCGTCTCAAAGCGCCAAATGTCCATCCTTCCTTCCTCCACTTGCGTCGTTCACTTGCGTCTTAGTCCCTCCCACCAGAGATGCATGGGGAGAGACGCAAGGAAATGAAGAGAGGAGTCGAGGAGTCGAGGAGTCGAGGAGTCGAGGAGGTTCGTTTTAAGAGCATTGAGACGTCCTCTCCTCGGAAGCGTCAAATGACGCGACATGTTTTGGTGATGACGGCATCAGCTGATCACCTCTGGATCACCTGTCAGTCAGCTCTAACAGCTGTTTGTGTGTCTGCTCATGTGCGCTGTAAGAACTCTAATCAAATAAAATAAAATAAAAACAGTAACAGATCTTTGTCTGTGTTTTTAACCTGTTTAACAAACACTTTCACATGAAGAAAACCTGACCTCTGTTTATTCTGTGTCCTGTTTAGAAACACACGGATCACTTTACCGCTAAAATGTGTCATTATTAGATTATTTATTAATTATTCAGCCTGGAGCGTATCTGATGGCGAACCCTGAAACTTATTAATATAACCTAGCTTATAATGTCTGAGGAACTCTGGATATTATAGTTATTAATTTAGATCTCAGTGAAAACAGAAATCCTGTTACTCTTTACAAACCTCACAGCTGTTTTTTTCTCTCAGACTTAAATTCTCTTCATAAAGAAAACGAGAATCAACGAGAAAATGAAGGAGAGAAATAACTGATCACCAATATTTATTTTCAGTCTTTTTTTATTGCACTCTATGAATTATTTTTCTGTTAGATGATGAATTTGACCTGAACAGTTTTATAAACTCAGCAGTGATCCTCTGTTATACTGATTTGATGACGGCTGTCTTCAGTATTTTGAGCTTTAAACTCACATCAGTCTTTTTTTTAACCCCAGCTTTATGACCTGTTTCAGGATCATCCTCTGGATACTGTTTTCAGCTCCGTCTTTTCGCTCTCATTAAACTCCGGTGATCAGAAGTTTCAGAGTTTCAGGTCTGAGCCGCTGCAGCGTCCAATCAGTGAGTGATATCCCATATGGGGGCGTGTCTGTTGGTGAAAAGACTTCCGCAAAGGCAGCTCTTGTGTCTCCTCGATTATCGCTCCTCCGATCAACCTCCTCTCTCCTCTCTCCTCCCTCCTCTCTCCTCCCTCCTCCCTCCTCTCTCCTCCCTCCTCTCTCCTCTCTCCTCTGGCCACAAATAACGCTTTGGGACACCGTTCAATATGGCGCCTCAGAAAGTACTTCCGGTGCCGCGGAGGAGAGAGGAGAGAGGAGAGAGGAGAGAGGAGAGAGGAGACTGTATTTTGGCGCTTTGAGACGCACCCCTGATCACCGGAGTTTAATGAGAGCGAAAAGACGGAGCTGAAAACAGTCAGTATCCAGAGGATGATCCTGAAACAGGTCATAAAGCTGGAGTTAAAAAAGACTGATGTGAGTTTAAAGCTCAAAATACTGAAGACAGCCGTCATCAAATCAATATAACAGAGGATCACTGCTGAGTTTATAAAACTGTTCAGCTCAAATTCATCATCTAACAGAAAAATAATTCATAGAGTGCAATAAAAAAGATTTTCGTCCTTCATTTTCTCGTTGATTCTCGTTTTCTTTATGAAGAGGATTTAAGTCTGAGAGAAAAAACAGCTGTGAGGTTTGTAAAGAGTAACAGGATTTCTGTTTTCTCTGAGATCTAAATTAATAAGTATAATATCCAGAGTTCCCGATACATCATAAACTAGGTTATATTAATAAGTTTCAGGGTTCACCATCAGATACGCTCCAGGCTGAATAATTAATAAATAATCTAATAATGACGCATTTTAGCGGTAAAGTGATGCGTGTGTTTCTAAACAGGACACAGAATAAACAGAGGTCAGGTTTTCTTCATGTGAAAGTGTTTGTTAAACAGGTTAAAAACACAGACAAAGATCTGTTACTGTTTTTATTTGATTAGAGTTATTACAGCGCACATGAGCAGACACACAAACAGCTGTTAGAGCTGACTGACTGACAGGTGATCCAGAGGTGAGCAGCTGATGCAGTCATCACTAAAACATGTCGCGTCATTTGACGCTCCCGAGGAGAGGACGTCTCAACGCTCTTAAAACGAACCTCCTCGACTCCTCGACTCCTCGACTCCTCTCTTCATTTCCTTGCATCTCTCCCATGTATCTCTGGTGGGAGGGACTAAGACGCAAGTGGAGGAAGGAAGGACGGACATTTGGCGCTTTGAGACGCACCCCATGATGAGAACACGTGTGGTGCGTCCCCGTCGTGACTTCCTGTCGCTTTTATTTTCATCTCCGCTCCTGATTTTCCTGGAACGTAATTTGACGTTTTTAAGTCGTTCGTAACTTCGTCTGCTGATTCTCGAGCACACTTCCTGTCAGCGGTGTTGTCGCTGCGTATTTATAAGTCAGGTGTTATATATAACCTTCCTGTGGGTAGATAAATATGCTATAATGAGTGATGGAGACGCTGAGTTTGTTCTGGAAAGGCTGCAGAGGTTTATCCGTCTCTCTAATTTAAACATCATCCGCTCTATAAAAAGTGGCGTCTCGGAGTCGAGGAGCGCTCCAGATCATTTTCTGCGTCTATTAAACTATCAGGAAGTCATCGGAGCGCGGCAGAAATAAACTGCTTTTGTTTCAGGGAGGAGTGGAAACCTGGCAGCTTGATCCTGAAGGCATCACGAGGCGTTCAGAGGACTGCAGAGATGCTATCAGCCTCCTCCTCGGAGGAGGAGGAGGAACAGCAAACACAGCAGAGAGTCCCCGGTGGATCGGCGGCTCCAGCTGTTCTTCCCACACTTTCTTCTTCTCTTCTTCTTCTCTTCTTCTCTCTCTGCGCCGGAGCTGGAGGACTCCGCGCGTTTCCCTGCCAGAGGCCTCGCAGGAGCAGAAATGAGCCGTGCAGAGAGCGGGAAGCGGAGCCAGGCGCTGGTCATAATGCTGTGAATTATTAACGCTGAATATCAGTCTGCAGGAAAGCTCAGAGCAGCGGCTCGGTTATCAGATTCAGCTCTCACATACTCCACGTTCATTCACCCGCTCGGCGCGCAGTTTGATCTGGAAAAGCACCAAACGCGGAGCGAGCGGGCGAGCGGGCGGCTAAAGGTGGTTTATTTAGTCTGACTGCGGCGCGGCCAGCGAGCGAGGAAAACACACTCGCTAAACAAAAAGTCAAACAATGTGCAGAGTGAGAAAAACAGACTCAAAGATCTGCATCAGAGTCGTTTTCCTGCTCGGAGAAGACGCCCGAGTCCGTTTACATCTCACATCACAGACGGTCTTCTAGAGGGACTGCAAACAAACACGTCTGCTGCAGGAGGGATGGATTTGCATGCATTAGCATTAGCATCAGCATTAGCATTAGCATACAAGGAGCAGAGACGAGAAAACATCCAATAAAAATGATGCAAAAGCCGTCAGTGTGACATTAAAACGCTGAGAAACGTCCTGACAAACGCAGGATTTTCACAGGAAGCGTCCGAGCCGTGGTTCCTCTGTTCGATGGCGTGCGACCTCGTAGACGGGGCGTGTTTTTGAAGCCCAGCTGAGCCGCTCTGATCCAGATCAGACCCGTCAGGTCGCAGCGCTGCACGGCAGACTTGATGCGTCGAAGCAACGACGCGTCAAGGTAAACGCCGCGCTGATTTTCAGCATAAAAGACTTTCTGTTGACGTCAGATCGTATTTTCACGTGACGACAAGAAGAAACCATCGTAAACACGAGGAGGAGTCGGGCCTGGAGTCACCTGGATCCCAGCAGGGACGTCTGAGGACAGGTAAAGTCGGGCATGTTCACCTTCAGCTCTGCACTAAACCATCAGGATGTCCTGAGACGTCGCTGCGTTCTTCGGCCTTTACATCAGCGGGGAGCTGAATGAGGTATTTAGTTCAGGATCAGGGCTCGCTGCCAGGAACTGATTCACTAAACAATAAAACTCATCTGGAGAGCGGCGGTACGGCTTCCAGTCGTCGTGTTAACGCTGAGCTCCAAACTGAGACGCTCCAACTGTTTCCTGTTTACAGCAGCTCCACAGGCCGATCGTTCCACCACCCGGAGCAGAGTGTTATTGATTGGAAGCTGAAGATCCCGAGTCCTCCGTCACGCTGCCTGCACGTAAACATCCAGCTCAACATCTGCAGCTTCTCCCAATAAAACACACATTCCAGGTTTATGGCAGCAGAGGAGACAAACACGGGCATGTATGGAGGGGAGACAGGAATCCCACCTGACACCGCTGCTGCTGCTGCTCCCAAACCTGCAGGGGACGAGTCACAGCGCCGCTGATGTCACAACACGCCTGGTTGGTGCGTCTGATCCCCTGAACAGTGCCGGATGTCAGACTCACAGGGGGACGTTTAGGGCCGTCTTCAAGTCGGGCAGTGATTGCAAAAAATACAGCCGACTCTGACCTGACTTTAAAGTCACAGGTTGTTCACTGCGAGGTTTAATCTGAGTCAAAAAAAGGGAAAAAAAAACAAGGACTTTAAAGCAACTTAAAGAGAGGGTATTATGGTTTTTTTTAACCCCTTTAGTGTCTTTAGATGATTTTCTCACCCTGATGTTTCAGAAAACTCCTATTTCAGCCTCTGCTGTCTCTTTAAGGCTCCCTGCTCCACAAACCCCCTTCCCTCTGATTGGCCAGCCTTCTGACGGCTCGTCGAGGGGCGGGGCTACAGGCAGAGGTTGCTGTTTGAGGCCCTCCTGAGATATTTATCTGATGACCTCATCATCAGCTCACCTGTTTGGGTTAATTCATGATGAATAAATGTTTCATCATATTATTAAACTGTTGGACTGCTTGCTCACGCAGTTGTTCACTAAGTGGTGAACCTGGCCCCATCCTTGCTCGTGAATGACTGAGCCTTTCAGGGATGCTCCACCTGTTTCCAATGAACCTGTTCACCTGTGGAATGTTCCAAACAGGTGTTTTTGGAGCATTCCTCTGTTGTTGACCCTGTTCCAGCTTTTCAGGAACGTGTTGCAGCCATCAAATTCAAAATGGGTGAATATTTACAAAAATCAATAAAGTTTATCAGTTTGAAGAATAAATATCTGGTCTTTGTGGTGTATTCAGATGAATTTAGGTTAACCAGGATTTGTGAATCAGTGTGTTTCTGTTTTTATTTACGTGTCCAAACTTCTCTGGAGCTGGTTTGTATTTCTTGGCAAATGTTTTGCTGCCTTTAGACGTAAATTTCAGACACGCGGTGCAGAGACCGTCGGTGAAGCAGCAGATTTAAAGGCTGCATGAGCAGCTTCTGTGACTCCGTCCTGGCGTGCCCCCGTCTTGCTTGTTTTGGACTCCTGTGAGAGGTTTGTATCCTTAACCACAGCGAGGAGACGATCCAGAGAATCAGACAACATAAACCTTCGATCTGTCAGAGCTTCACCTCCAACTATCTCTAACAAAGAGCTCAAAGCTGGCTGTAATTAAGCTCCATAAATCAGGGAAAACAAACAGATCCTCCACCGCTGAGCCGTCAGAGCGAGATGTGTGCCGATCAAAGTGTCAGCGATGAGACGCAACACGAAGAGAAATCTGCTGAGTCTCAGAACGAGACGGGAACATGTCAGGGCGGCCGCAGAGCCACGAGGAACCCGAACAGATCTTTGGCTTCATCCTAAACGGAGCGTGGACCGTAGCTGAGGGCGCCTCCGCCATCAATCTCCCTCCGACTGACACATTAAACAGTCGCTGCAGAATGTGCCTCCAGAAGACACCAAAACAAATAGTTCCTCATAGCTTCATACAGAGCCAATAAATGCCAACCGACTCAAAGCAGAGGCTGAACAAACACACAGATATCTTTCCCCGCTGCGGCTCGCCACTCCTCTCTTTGTTCCTCTCTGGCAGCGAGGCCTCGCGGCACAAATTGCAAATAATTGTGGCATCAGAGAGGATTAAGCTCTGCTCCTCACACTGAGGGAACACGCTGGATCCAGACTGAGACTGTGTGACCTGTTTGAACCTTGTGTTGTGATTACAGAGTCGACTTTAAATCAGAGGAAGAACCGGTTTGTTAAAGGACGATGCCACGTATTTATAAGACCAGAGTCTGAGTTTACACTGAGTCTCAGAGAATTAAAGTGTGAGAGAGTACGAGCAGAGTTTATTGTCGGGGTATGAAGCTGTCAGCGTCTGATCCCTCTGTGAATACACCAACCAAAACACGAGCAGTGAGAGCCGGAGTGATTCTGATTCAAGCACAGCAGACCTGACACACGCAGGAGGTACAGAAACAACACAAACACACAGACGACTAAGCCCCGCCCCCAAACACGATGAGCCAATCACAGCTCATATAGCTGTTCCCATATACTCAGAGATTCTCTGCCTGGACGTCTCCTGAAATGCAAAGAATCAGTTTTCATTCAGTTTTTTTTCTCTCCTCAGATTTTGAGTTCGAAATGGTCGGATGGTGAGAGGCGGTCCTTCAGGTGGTTTCCTGTCATGGATTCGTCCTGTCATGACCTCCTGTGGAACCATCAGACAGGTGGACCCAGGTGCATCTCAAACTCAAAAGGTTTATTTCAGCTGAACTCAAAAGTCTTAAAGGGATCCATCCTCAAAGTCTCTTTAAACACGTCTTTACTTATTTTCATTTATAGTCGATCTGCTTTAGTGCCTCTTTTTCGTTTTCTGGGTTAACAACATTAATATAACATCGTTCATAAAGAATATTTCAGAATCAGACACTAACAGTACAGTGCTGTGCTTTGAGTCTTTTTTTTCCAGTTGTGTTTGTTTGGGGGTCCTTGGAAGAAAAACACATTTCACAGAGTTCCCCAAGCTTTGACTGTCGGGACGAAGCTGGAGGATGGTTAAGTTTCCAGCCGTGCTTTTGACTCGTCAGAGACTCGGAACCAAAAAGAAAACAAAGAAACAAAGAAATAAATCCAAGATCAGGGCTCCAGAAAAACTTTCCACAGGAGACACGGACATGCCAAGCAACACAACACAACTTCAACATGCAACCATACGACAGACATGATGTAACAATGAACAAACACCAGTTAACTGACAGGGAACTCAGGAAACACTGACACCATATAGACAAAGGGGCGATCAAACACAGGTGAGTGAGGAGACACAGGTGAAACAGACGAGGAGCAATCACACCGGAGGGAAACAGAGGCAGAAGTTAACAGGTGAAAAGAAACACAAGGACACACAGATACCTGACGATACAACACACGAGAGAAAACACAAGAAGAAGAACCAAGACTCACACAGGAAGACTGAGGACAGAGACACAAACACAAACACAAACACAGCCTGCCTGTAAACTAACACACGGAACACACAAGACAAGAACCACAAAGAACATCTACAGAGACCCTCAACACGACACGAGGAACCCAAAAACCACAAACTCAGACTGTCTTTGAACGCAGCAGGAGTGCTGCAACATGCCATCCACGCCGAGGCTGTAAGACGGTTCGATTCCCCCCACTTCACACCACATGATCACACTCCGGTCTTAAAATATGAAGCCAATGCTGAAGTTGTTAAAGCTGCAGTTCCCTGAGTGTCCACTGGAGGCTGTGTTCATAAACAGCAGGAAGCACACACACACACACACACACACACACACACACACACACACACACACACACACACACACACACACACACACACACACACACACACACACACAGCCAATCAGAGAGCAGAAACCAACATGTTCACAGCCTGGATCAGAAACATGGTTTCAGTCTGAACAGGTGAGTGATGTCACAGAGTCCACATGTTTGAACATGGACCGCTAAACCATATTATTCTAATGATGATATATAATAAAACAAGGACTCCCTTCAAATGCTATAAACTTTAATTAATAATAAACTTTTTATTTCTCTCTGTCGTAAAGTTCTCGGGTTGATGATGTTATTTTCTGGCAGGCAGTTCGTTCTGTCTGTCAGACGTTTGCATCGTTTCTCTAAACGTCGTCTTTTCATCTGGATTAAAGGACAGAAGGGCGAAACTTTCTGTGAGCGCTCACCATGATGCTAACAGCCCCCCCCCCCCCCCCCCACAGAGACAAAGAGTGGATGACTGACAAGAGGGTTCACTCTGAGATGGATGCAGAGAGTGAACCCTCTTGTTGTCCAGCCTGATCAGAGACGAGGAACACTGACACACGAGCACATGGCCAAACATGGAGGCCATAAGAACTGGGGTTAATTGATTTATTGATTATCACCCCGGGCCTGATCATAACCACTGGATAGTTCTGTGTTTGTGTTTCCATGTTCTGCAGCTCTCCACCCAAAGGGAACCCGTCTGTGTGATTTAAAACACTTTTCTGTTCTGTAAGATTCTCTGGATGGTTTTTATTTTTGGACAGAAAAAAAAAAAACAAAAGCTGGAACTGTTGATCAAACTGATTAAAGTGAGGAGACGTCAGAGGGATCGTACAGCTGCTGAATTTGAATTTTTTTTCTTTTGATAAAATCAGGGACACAAACGCTCCCAGTGTGACTCAAATGAATCTGAAGCTCCTGCACACGAGGCCCAGACCGAGTCTTATGAAGAGTGAGTGAAAGTCCTCTCAGAGGTCTGTTCAGAGTCCATGTGACCTGGAGCAGCTGAGTCTGGGTCTCCTCTATCAGAGAGCAAACAGAGCGAGCACCACCCGGCCGTCCAGAGTAAAGTGCTGCTCAGTCAACTCTGTCTGCTCCGAGTCGATGAAAAGAGCCGGTTAATCTTTAAACTCAGGACAAATAGAAGAAGTAGAGGGCCAAACAGAGGCGATAGATGGATGGAGCTGCTGACACACTCCTCACACAACATGTCAATGAAACCAAAGCACTTGGAGACGGCAAACAGAGAATCAGAGAGAGAGAGAGCACATGTTCCTGTGAGCCCAGAGGAGCAGGAGAGGAGAGAGAGGGCTTCAACTCAAGAAACAGACACTGATTTTCTTTTAGGGTAGTTTCACTCGTTCAGTCTGCATCATAAACTCCCAGAATGCATCTCAAAATGGGCTTTGTTGGCACTCTGAAGATGCACTTAGCAGGACTTAGCATTTTGTTTCTACAGCAGCACAGACGGACAAATAAGGAGCGTTTGTTTTCGTATTTAGAGAAAGTTTGAGTAAAATGCATCAAAATAAGTCCTGCAACTGAGAAACAGATAAAAGTCTTATGACTTTATTTGATATAAAAAGGACCAAAATGTTCACGCTGTTGATTTAGACATTGAAGAACAAAAACATCACCTATAGGTCAAAATTCAGATCAGAGTTGGCACATGATTGAAGAACAAGCTGCGGCTGAGGATGCAGGAATGTTGCTCCTTGAGGATCTACTTTTTGTATTTAGACGCACTAAATGCTCGTGGAATCTGCCAACCCTGCAACTAAATCTGCATCAGTCTGCAGAGCTACAACAATCTGGTATTGGCGAGTCCACAAGTCAATGCACTCCTGTGATACGAAGACCTTTTGCTCCTAAAATGAGCTGCTTTCAGGTTTGGATGATAAGCACCAGAGCACTGAGTGTAAAGTCCATCAAAGTTTAGAAACGTTCTCATAATATGAAAAGTTTATGTTCAAACCAGTATGAGAGGCCAGTTTCATCCCAGGAGGGGCCAAAATCCAGAAAGGCAATGATCGCTTAGTAACACCTGTCAATCACTGAGTGAATGACAGGCACCATAGAGCAATAAGCAGGTGTCACTTACCGTTGGCAGGTGCCGCTGAAAGACTGGCAGGTGGAACTAACAGATTGGCAGGTGGGGCTGACCGAATGGCACATAAGTTGGCAGGTATCACTGTGTGATTGGCATGTTTCGCTGAGGGACTGGCAGGTGTCATTAAGCAGTTGGCAGGTGTCACTGATGGACTGGCAGGTGTCAGTGTGTGATTAGCAGGTGTCACAGTGTGATTGGCATGTGTCAGTGTGTGATTGGCAGGTGTCAGTGTGTAATCGGCAGGTGTGGTTGACAGATAAGCAGGTGTCAGTGTGTGACTGGCAGGTGTGGTTGACAGATTGGCAGGTGTCAGTGTGTGACTGGCAGGTGTCAGTGTGTGACTGGCAGGTGTCAGTGTGTGACTGGCAGGTGTCAGTGTGTGATTGGCAGGTGTCAGTGTGTGACTGGCAGGTGTCAGTGTGTGACTGGCAGGTGTCAGTGTGTGATTTGCAGGTGTCAGTGTGTGATTGGCAGGTGTCAGTGTGTGATTGGCAGGTGTCAGTGTGTGACTGGCAGGTGTCAGTGTATGATTGGCAGGTGTCAGTGTGTGATTGGCAGGTGTCAGTGTGTGATTGGCAGGTGTCAGTGTGTGACTGGCAGGTGTTAGTGTATGATTGGCAGGTGTCAGCGTGTGTCTGGCAGGTGTTAGTGTATGATTGGCAGGTAACAGTGTGTGACTGGCAGGTGTCAGTGTGTGATTGGCAGGTGTAAGTGTGTGACTGGCAGGTGTCAGTGTGTAATCGGCAGGTGTCAGTGTGTGACTGGCAGGTGTCAGTGTGTGACTGGCAGGTGTCAGTGTTTGATTGGCAGGTGTCAGTGTGTGATTGGCAGGTGTAAGTGTGTGACTGGCAGGTGTCAGTGTGTGACTGGCAGGTGTCAGTGTGTGATTGGCAGGTGTCAGTGTGTGATTGGCAGGTGTCAGTGTGTGACTGGCAGGTGTCAGTGTGTGACTGGCAGGTGTCAGTGTGTGACTGGCAGGTGTCAGTGTGTGATTGGCAGGTGTCAGTGTGTGACTGGCAGGTGTCAGTGTGTGATTGGCAGGTGTCAGTGTGTGATTGGCAGGTGTAAGTGTGTGACTGGCAGGTGTCAGCGTATGATTGGCAGGTGTCAGTGTGTGATTGGCAGGTGTAAGTGTGTGACTGGCAGGTGTCAGTGTATGATTGGCAGGTGTCAGTGTGTGATTGGCAGGTGTCAGTGTGTGATTGGCTGGTGTCAGTGTGTGATTGGCAGGTGTCACTGAGTGATCAATAAGCTGTTTTTGTATCACTGTGATGCTGTGTTTTGTCTGTTGGACGGCAGTGAGATGAGTTGTTGTGATGCTGATGAGTGTTTTGAGGGTGTGGTGTCTCTGATGGTTTTTCGTCCAGCCTCTCAGCCTCTCAGCCTCTCAGTAACGTTCTGTATCTCTCTGTGACAGTGATTTATCAGGGAAAGACCTCGTCTGACCGTGTGAGAGGATCATCAGCTCTGAAGTTCGGCCAGTCAGTTCTGGAGTGGGATGTGGATGCAGCAGCCAGCGAAGGATCTCTGGACATGACGTGGAAATAAAACAGAAAAGAAGAGGACAAGGAGTTCCAGCCGCTAACATGCTAATGTCTAACATCTGCAGGAAGAATCTGTGGCCAGCGTCCAACTGCTTCAGAAACAAAAAAGATCCATAACATATTCTGAGACACCTTCAGCCAAAACCACAACATGTTGTAATGAGATTATCTACTCAGCTACCACAGCGACAGAGCTGCCATCCAAACCTGATCCCTCTGCCGGGACCAGAAACCATCACTTAGACTCAGGATGAAGTTAAACCGGTATCAGGAAACTATCAGTTACATGGATCTGCTTCCTTTCATCCAGTGTCAGAAACAGAGACGAGGAGAAGAAGGAAAGAGAGCAGAGAAAGTATAAAAAGATCAAACAGGAACAAAAAGAGGAACAAACTTCAGCGTGGATCGAGGAGCAGCTGTTCCTGATCATGAAATGTTCCCAGAGAAACCCACGACTGAGCCCAAAGTTAGAGAGAGGATTGATTGGTGGGGATAAGGTTAGCTGTTAGCTGTTAGCTTATCAGTGGAGTTCGGGTGTGTAGGGGACAGAGGGTGGGTTGATCCTGTAGACCCGGTTTGATCCCTCGTTCTGATTCAGGGACTGATGGCAAACGAGCTTTATTCTCATCTGCAAAGTGTTCAGAGGACATGAGGAAGAAAGCATCCGTTAAACACACAGAGTCCTTTTTCTGAGGTTACTCAGAGGATGATTTGGTACTGCTGGATGATTAAAATGATAACTGAGCCCGTGCATGCGTGGGTTCCCTCTGGGTACCCCAGATTTACCTCATTTAGAGACTCTGAGCCTCATCTCGGTTGGGGTGCACGCTCCACTGATGGTTTTCAGCTCTTCACTCAGCCATCAGAAAGCCTGTCTGCTTTTGCACCATTTACTGACAGAACAGAGTTAGTCTCCATGCAGACATCCACCTGGATGACATCACAGACAGGTACGACCTCCTCGCTCTCTGTCTCAGACCTCTGCTCTCTGCAGCTGAACAGGAAGTGACGCTGCATCATCTCTACACACATAATTGAGGAAGCTGGCTTTTTTTGTTGGGTTTGAGTATCGTCTCTTAGGTGTCCCAGCATGCAACGGGGCTGACAGGTCACTGCGGTAGACGGGCTGTGAGTAAGCGATTCGTCTGTAAAACCACACGCAGAGTTCCCACAGAGAGACGTCTGTGTTTCTGCCTCGTTCTGACCAAACTCACCTGTGCTTTCATTCTTCTTCTGCAGGTTTACCTGCAGTAGATGTTCATAGTGAACGTCCAAATATTAAAGCTGGAGAAAGAAATACTCACGCTCTGTCTTTCATTTGCATGGAGTGAATTAAAAGTGTGTTAATTCTGAATCAGCTGGCTGACTCATCTATTTGTTTTGCATTCTTGTGGTCGTGAAGGAGAAAGTGTGTCTGAGCTTCTTTCGTCTCATTTCAGAGAGATTCTGCAGAAAAGAGAAGTTGGGCTGTTGTGTCACGCAGAGTTCAGTTTTCTAAGACTGAGTCAGTCAGTCATTGATTTTCCATCTTATCGATCGATCGGATCAGTCGTTCACTTTCTGTAAAATCACTCCTTGGCTGATTCATTCTTCAGTTTCCCATGGCGGCGAGAAGCTCAGAGACGTGTTTTAACGCTCTGAGAGTCTGATGACGAGTTTCAAACTTCCAGATTGATCAACAAATTAAAAATGGAGATCTGAACTTGTAGTTTCACCCAAACTTTTCACAGTTTCCTTCAAATGATCTCACGAACCCACGCTCTGTTTTGCACCCCCGGGATTTTGCATTCCACGTAGGCTCAAGGAAGGGCAGGGAGCTCCTGGAACAGATCCGTAACACCAAATAAAAACGTGTGACCTCTGAAAGTGTTTTGATGGTGAAATGAAGTCACTGATTCTGCATTAGGTTGGAGAAAAATATTTAATGTCCCCCAAACTGTTGAATCAGGAAACATTTCTTCGAGTCAGATTAAATCAATCAGGACATAAATCACCTGGTCTCTTCTCGCCTTCTGACGGCTGAGGTTCGAGTCTCTGCGGCGGCGTTGGCGGCCACGTCAGGCAGTCTTCATCCATAATGAAACATAATGAGAGCGAGCTCCTGAATGGCGGCAGAGGAAAACCACGTAACTGTACCCCTGTTTTTCTCCAGCTTGTGGTGTTCGACGTGTTGAGTGAGGCTTTCAAACAAGATCTCAAGGTAAGTGGGATCAAGATGCTGACAGGAAACATGTTGCAGAATCCTTCAGCACGTAGTTTCTGCTCTTTACAGGGACTTTCCAGACTCTGCTCTGAGACAGTGAGAGGGTTTCTCTCCCTGCTAGTCTCAGCTTCTCTCAGTATCTGACACATGGGAACAAAATGAAGATTAATGATACTAACTGTACAGCACTTATAAAAATGGAAAATAAATGAAAAGATAAGGAGTTCTCTGGATCCCCACCCCAATGCTGATCCTCTCCTGGTTCATGTAGGACTGTAAAACCTCAAACCGGCCGACTCCTGGTCTGGGTTTTGTTGTTGTTGTCAAGATAAAAACCATCTGGTTTGAACACAGTGTGTTTTATTTTGAAAGTCCCTGGGTGTTTTTAGGCGGTTTCAGAGCTCAGACTTCCTGGCAACAAACCGGCAACAAATTGGCAACAAACTGGCAACAAACCGGCAACAAACTGGCAACAAACCGGCAACAAACTGGCAAAAAACCGGCAACAAACGGGCAACAAATTGGCAACAAACTGGCAACAAACCGGCAACAAACTGGCAACAAACTGGCAACAAACTGGCAACAAATTGGCAACAAACCGGCAACAAACCGGCAACAAACTGGCAACAAACTGGCAACAAACCAGCAACAAACTGGCAACAAACTGGCAACAAACTGGCAACAAACCAGCAACAAACCGGCAACAAACTGGCAACAAACTGGCAACAAACCGGCAACAAACTGGCAACAAACCAGCAACAAACCGGCAACAAACTGGCAACAAACTGGCAACAAACCGGCAACAAACCAGCAACAAACCGGCAACAAACTGGCAACAAACCGGCAACAAACTGGCAACAAACTGGCAACAAACTGGCAACAAACCAGCAACAAACCGGCAACAAACTGGCAACAAACCAGCAACAAACCGGCAACAAACTGGCAACAAACTGGCAACAAACCGGCAACAAACTGGCAACAAACTGGCAACAAACTGGCAACAAACTGGCAACAAACCAACAAAAACCGGCAACAAACTGGCAACAAACCAGCAACCAGTTGTTCCTGTGGAGGTATAAGCAGCTCCAAGTGCCGCGACAAGCTGAGACTTACTGGACACAGATCAGGTGGAATTTAGCTGTTAGCATCAAAAAAGCAGGACATCACTTCCTCGTGACATTATCATAGCTGAAAACTTTGAGGATTTACGGCCCAAACACTCCAGATGCATCTCCAGTCTGGCTCTGCTCCATCATGGCACCAGATCAGGTTTCTTTTTAAGTCAACATGTCAACTCATACTGCTACGCTAGCGCCCTTTTTCTGACAGATGCCAGAGCTTTGAGTTGCAGATTTACAGAAAGCAAATCAAGAGGGACAGGAAGTCATGCTTAATTCCATCTTGATCCCGACAGTTGAATGTAAAATATTAAATAACGTTTGTTGAATATGTGCATCTTGAATGCCCTCTGCAGGCTAAAACTGGTAACTGCAATTGGTTTTTTTTTTCCTGTTGGCTGATACGGTGCATGCTGACGTATTAACTTCCTTCTTTCATCACCAAACCTTTTAAAACGAGCGTCCTTTGGACTGCGAGCTGTGGGGAGTGAAGTAAACAATGAAATTTACATGGTCTAATGTTAGCTTTGACTTGAGTGAATATGCTGTGGGATTATTTCGTTAGCAGAGACTGTTTTAAGGTAAATATTTGAGATGAGTGCACAGAGTTTGGGAGGTTAGTCGACAGTTTCTTGAAGTTGTTTGGTTGTTAGATTTCTGTATTTGATGCCAACGGCTAACTTTAGCTGCAGGTTAGCTCTAGCTCGTAGCATATCCAGTATGAAGATGATAAACAGTTACTTCACCCAGTCTCATGATCCTGAGACTCAGGCCTCTGTTTAACCGTCTGCTGATCCTCTCTCTGGAGATGAGGCTCAACACACAACAGCTGGTCACAGATTGTTCTGCATCTCTACGGACAGAACATCTGACGGCGATATAAACCCTTTAAACTGATCCCCAACCGCTCATGTGCAAAGGTTTCTGGGATAAAATTTCACAATTTATCTCCAGTTCTGCAGAAAAGTTTTGGCAGGAAGAGAAGTAACTGGACTGCTTCATGATACATTAAACAAACTGAGCCTATAGAAAATAATCCAACTTTTACATTCGATTCCTCACCGTGCTGACATGAAGTCCAGCAGAGTGATCGGAGTTAAAGTCTGAAATATGTTCCTGTGGTCGCTCCGTTATTCCTCCCTGTGAGTTTCCTGGTTTGATGCCAAACGGAGGGATCAGCAGAAACAACAGTGAGAGTTTGAAATGAAGGATCTCTGAATAATGCTGTTGGACATGTCAAAATGACTGCTCCAGGGACGTTTGAGAAACTCTTTGGCACTCTTAAAAACCTCACAAGTGCACGGCGGTTAACCCAAAACAAGCCTCGACGTTTAGACGCTCTGGATTTGAGGTTTTCTCCAGCAGCGGTAATCAGCAGCTGGCAGTCAGTCTGGCTCTGAGTTGTATTTTTGTGTTATTGGTTTGCTTCTGTTTCGTCCTGACGGTTATAGTAGCAGCTGACTCAGAAATAGAGACCGGAGCTGAGGCGGTTTTTAGGATGAGGAGTCGCTTCTTCTGCTGACTCTGGGGAGCAAAGGCTCCATTTGAATGAATGGGTTTTTTTTTCTGTTTACATCCGTTTGAAGGTTCCTCTCTCACTCTGTTTCTGTCAATTTTAGAGTTTGATTTTTTTTTAAATGTAACTAAAATAGATTGGAACGACAATTACAAGAAATACTCTCATGATTGTCTTGAGGTACCCTTTAATTATCTGATATCTGATCTGTTGTGATGATCTTTGCTTCAAGGTACCCAGTAATGATTACTTCAGGGTACTTTTAAAGCATTTAGTCTGCAGATTGAAGTCTTTTAGTTGTGTTGCTTTAAATTTAAAGGTCTCTTTCTTTTTCCCTGTGTGTGGTCCGATCATTCGGAGTATAGAGTATATATACATGTATCAAAGTACCCAGTGAAGTGTGTGTCTATAACCCTTTAGTTTTCGCAGTGGTTTGATTTAGTTCTTGTAGTTCCTGTCACAGGGTGCACTTGCAGAATCTTTTGGGAAGTGCTTCAGATTTTTGTTTTTAAAAGGTTTGAATCATTTTAAGGTACCCCTGAGACCTGATTAAGGTAAATTTAAACCACTGTTTTAAAGCACTTCCTGCAAACATCTTTGAATTGATTTCTGTGGACATCCTCTTGGTTTGTCTGATTCAATTTAGATTCAAGCTCAAGCATCTTCTGTTTCAAGTTGCCCTTTGGTGTAAGGTACCCTTGTGCATATATATATATATATATATATATATATATATATATATATATATATATATATATATATATATATATATTTAAAGTATTTCTTCACGTCTGTTCTGAGATCTGTTGTCTTTATTCCTCCCACCTTACTGGATCTGAGTCAGTGGCGGCTGCTGGTCAGTCAAGGAGGAGAAGCTCATTTTTTTTCTGGCCTACATCATAAATTTGTTTATTTATTTAAACGTAAATTCTACCCTCTGTTCTTTTTCAAGGAAAAGAGAGTGAATCTTTAAACACAACGCTCGTCGTTTTTAAGAAAGGTAAACTTGCTGGGGATCGTTAAAGCCTCCGGATCAGTCCAGAACAACTGAATGTAGAAGTTAGAAAGTCTCCGGTAGAGAGTTTTACTTCAAGATCGCTGATTGGCTCATTTCACTGTCAATCAAAAAAGGGATTCAGCCTCAGAAAGATCATCCAATCATCATGCAGAAGCTGAGCGTCCAGGCCAGCCCACTGCCTCATAGACCCCCAGAGATGCTGAGCGTCCGATGGGCGGGACAAAGCCCAGCGTTTATCCAATGACCGTCCAGTTTCCACAGTGGAACAACCCACTCTACCCTACACTGTTGAAGTCTGAAGACGCTCAGCGTCCGACTGTGTTAAAGCGCTCAGACGCTGCGGGGATGAATGAGAAGGAAGTGGCACCAGTTACCTGTGATAAGTAGCTGATTCAGAACAAAAGATGAAGGTATTCTAGAGCATATTTAGGCAATGAAATGTTCACACAGCAGGACATATCAACACTTTTTATGGGGACATTTGAGGGGAAGCTGAGCTTCCCTTGCAGTCTAAGCGGCTGTTTATCGTCCATGCTATGCTGTTGCAGGGTGAGTCTTTTAAAACAGTTGTTTCAGTGTGTTTCTAGGAACCCTCATTGACCTGTTTGTCTCTGAGTGGAGGTTAGCATGTAGCTGTAGCTGCGTTAGCGTTTGTAGTTTTAATAAAGGAGGCAGCAGTGACGTGCAGAGTTTCAGAAAGGACTAAAAACTCTTTGGACTGATCCAAACACCCCCCCCCCACCCCCCCACATCTGATGTCACTTTCATATCCATCCCCTCTAAGTGCTCTTCGCCCATATGGAAACACACAGCAGGCTCCTGGCGTCACGCCGACAGCCAGAGTCAATCTGTAAAAGTCAACAGAGAAACTAGATGGTGCTTACAGTAAACACTGATAAGATAAACCCCCTGAGGAAAATTCCGATGTTTCATTTCTGAGGCGTGAGCAGCTCAGCGCTCCACTGATTCACATTCCTCTGCTCTCAAACAGAGAAACTCTTTCTCTCTCTGCTCACCTCAAACATGGCCGCCTCCTTCACGGAGAGATGACCTCTGACCCGCAGAAGGAGGAACAACATCAGAGAACCCGGCGGAGACTCTATAACCCTTTGAGTTCAAGCAGCTTCACTCAGAAACATCACCAACAGAACCAGATGTTACCTTTTCCTTCACAACGTTGGTCTGGTCTGTTTTGAGGTACGCTTTAGAATCCAGCCAACATCTTCTCTCTCTCCGACTCAAGAAACTTTAATCAGATCGATTCAGGATCAGGTCTGTGTCAGGGTCCCTATAAATGTGACTAAAGGTACCCTTAAACATCTGTTTTACCTCCCATTGTCTTATTTATGCTACAGTACGGAGTCTGTTAAATGTACCCGTCATTAAAATCTGATTGAAGTAAATTAAGACATCTGTGTCAAGGTACCAGTAACACTCGAGTGGACGTCTTTTTCATTTCCTACACACAAGTTATGAGGCTCACTCTGACAAACATGCTCATGCTTTTTTAATTCAATTAGCTCTATAACAGGGTACCTTTAAGAGCAGATTAAAGTTCCCTGTTTTAAGGTACCTGCCAGTGCCTGTTTATGCTACAGTTTGGGGTCTGTTTCAGTGAACCTTTTTGATATATATATTTATATATATATATATATATATATATATATATATATATATATATATATATATATATATATATATATATATATTATTTTTGATACTTTTCACTGTTTTTTCAAGGTTCCTGTTAAAGTCTTTTTTTAACCTGTATTAAGGCGTCCGTTTTAAGGTACCTAAGCATCTCTCTCAAGTTACCCCAAGAAGTATGTTTTGATTTCCCAAAAGGCATCTGTCTTAAAGTTTTTCTTTTTTTTTTTCTGTTAAGAATTTATGACCAAATTAAGATACACTTTAACATCCGTCTTAAGGTACCGCTCGATTTTTATATTTGGTGCCTCTAAAAAATAAATAATATATACAACGTATGTTTCTTTTTTTTTAAGCATTCACGAGGTCTGTGTTGAGGCACCTTTATTCTGTTTAAGCTGAGTAACTTTAAGATTTTGTGTTAAGGTACCTTTAGATGTCCGTCTTGGAGAAGTTTTGTGCCTGTCTTAAGGTCACCTGAAGAGGAATCTGATTTAAGGTGGTATTTGTCTTAGCTCTCTTGTTTTTGTGCTTAACGTTGGGACTTGTGTCTGTGTAGGGGAACCATTCAGGGTCCGTTTTAAAGTACCCTTTGAGTTCCTGTCTGACAGATACCAGGGACTTTGAGGCCAGTTTTTGGTGATTCTGGAACCACTTTGTGATACCTTTGAAATTGATTCTTGATGGACCATTTCTGGTTTGTTCTGAGGAACCTCTTTGCATACGTTATGCTCTCATTTGGCTTCCTTCTTCTAATGCATTCTTGTGTTGCTTTGGTGTCCATTTCAGGGTACCCTTTGGTGTCTTCTGCCTGTTTAAGGAGCTTTCTGGAAACTGTATAAACTGTAGCAGTGAATTCTCTGTGTATGAGTTAAAATTTGCCCTGTGTGAGCGACAAGACGATGATTTCCCTTCAACACGTCTGAGTTTATGACCTTTAATCCAAACCTTTCTACGAGTCCGATGCTGCAGGTGTTGAAGTTTCAAAGTGAAGCTGTGGGATCACTCTCTGCAGAGTGACAGAGGAGAGAGAGTAATGTCTCTGTTTGTTCATGTATGAATGAGTCCACATGCATGCTGGGGTGAGATGGCCAGAGTTCACATGGTGAGTTTACACAAGGAGGGGGCTCTGGTTAACCCTCCTCCTCCTCCTCCTCCTCCTCCTCCTCCTCCTGCTGCTGCTGTAAAGAGAGCGGGTAAAGTCCTGAGAGTCACTCGGCAGAGGAGCGTCCTCTCTCTGTTTGCTCAGGGCTGATACCAGGAGGTCCAGAGGAGAGGGGGGAGGGTCAGGGCAGAGTCCAGCCACCCTGACCCTGTGCCCCGGGTGGGGCCGAGGCGACCTGCAGGACTGTTAGCTCGTGGTTAGCCAGTTAGCGCTGGCTGAGCGTTGGTCCACCTGCAGGGTTACACCCAGACGTCCCTGCCAGAGCTGAAGAGCTGCTCAGAGTTCAGAAAGAGAGGGAGGGGTGTGGAGGGGATCCAGAGACTCGTACGAGGAGGGTAAGATGACGGATGAAGAGAAGAACAGGCGAGCGATCGGAGGATTGAAGAGTTGGCCTCAGCTCACTGAAGAGGGAGGGGCTGAGGAGAAGTTTCAGGGCTGTTTCAGCTCGACAGAATGAATCAAGATATTTCTGAAACACTGACCTCTGATGAAAGAAAAACCTGACAGGTGACTGTGTTTGGAAGAGGAGAGCAACAACAGCTAAATCATCCCCAGATGATTTCTGATAGGCTGCAGGTTGCATCATGGGAACTGTGTTCAGGCCTCTCTGTTAATCCCAACATTAGCCTGCGAGTGTTGGCCTGACAGGAAGTCCTAGAGGCCCGAATCATTCATGTAGACGCCTGATCTTTTCTGTTTCCTCCCTGCTGTTTCCTCTTTACTGACCTCAGGAGGGTTGGCGGTTTGTTGGCGGTTTGTTGCCAGTTTGTTGCTGGTTTGTTGCCGGTTTGTTGCCAGTTTGTTGCTGGTTTGTTGCCGGTTTGTAGCCGGTTTGTTGTACTGGTTTGTTGCCGGTTTGTTGCCGGTTTGTTGTGCTGGTTTGTTGCTGGTTTGTTGCCGGTTTGTTGCCGGTTTGTTGCCGGTTTGTTGTGCTGGTTTGTAGCCGGTTTGTTGCCGGTTTGTTGCCGGTTTGTTGTGCTGGTTTGTTGCCGGTTTGTTGCCGGTTAATTGCCGGTTTGTTGCCGGTTTGTTGCCGGTTTGTTGCCGGTTTGTTGTGCTGGTTTGTAGCCTGTTGTTGCCGGTTTGTTGTGCTGGTTTGTTGCCGGTTTGTTGCCGGATTGTTGCCGGTTTGTTGCCGGTTTGTTGCTGGTTTGTTGCCGGTTTGTAGCCGGTTTGTTGCCCGTTTGTTGTGCTGGTTTGTTGCCGGTTTGTTGCCGGTTTGTTGCCGGTTTGTTGCCGGTTTGTTGCGGGTTTGTTGCGGGTTTGTTGCGGGTTTGTTGCGGGTTTGTTGCGGGTTTGTTGCGGGTTTGTTGCCGGTTTGTTGCCAGTTTGTTACCGGTTTGTTGCTGGTTTGTTGCCAGTTTGTTGCCGGTTTGTTGCCGGTTTGTTGCCAGTTTGTTGCCGGTTTGTCGCCGGTTTGTTGCCAGTTTGTTGCTGGTTTGTTGCCAGTTTGTTGCCAGTTTGTTGCCGGTTTGTTGCCGGATTGTTGCCGGTTTGTTGCTGGTTTGTTGCCAGTTTGTTGCCAGTTTGTTGCCGGTTTGTTGCCGGTTTGTTGCAGGTTTGTTGCCAGTTTGTTGCCAGTTTGTTGCTGGTTGCTCCGATGCAGTCAGAACGCAGCCTCGTGTTGCTCTGTGGAGCTAGCATCTTTTTACAGCACTGATCTGAAACCTCTGTGTGGAAGGTGAGACACTTTAATGTGGACTGTGTCCTCTTAGGACCAGTGTAGCCCATTAGCACCAGTAGCGAGCTGTAGCACAGTCAGCTGTTAGTGCAGTTAGCTTTTAGCCTGGCGGCTAGTTAACCAGTCCGTAATTAGTTCTGCTCCCGTTCTTTTGTTCCTTGAGTACTTTGAATCAGCGCCTGATTTCAGGCAGAGGCTGAGCTGAGGGTTGCTCAGCAGGAAACAGAGGTGAGTGAAAGGCTGGGAAACAAGCAGCAGGTCCAAATGAAGCGTGAAAGACTGAGAACAAGGACCTCAAAACAGAAGAGGAAAGAGTGAAGACAAAACTAAGGTAAAGGAGTGAGAATGTTAAGGGTTAAAACGTGTAAACAAACATCTGCACTGGGCGGCAGCCTGATGCTGCTGCTGCCACTAATGAAAAAAACAATGTGGAAAAAAGATGGAGGGATGAAAGGAGACGAAACAAAGGATGCACGAGGAAAGTCATGAATGACGACATGCTGCAGATGAATTCTCATGACGTCTTTTCTGAAGCCTGTCCTGAAAAACTTCGTCATGCCTCAGACTGAAAACTTTGATGTGAGGGTCCCAATAAGTCAAAGTGTCCTCATGTTTGAATCTCAGAGTTGCTGAACTCAGAGCTGACTGAAAGCTTCAAACATCATGGAAGGAGCTTTTTTAGATCATCCTCAGCCTCCTGCAGGTCGCTTTAAGAGTGATGTCATACTCTGCTCTGAGTCTGGACTGAAATCTTGAGATCTGATATTTTGCATGAAATGAAAAAAAACATTTTCAGGGGGAAGGAGTGAAAGGTTTAGTTTCATTTAGATGAAAAGTAATCCCCAAACTGAGCTTAATCAAGTCTGAACACACACACTCACACACACACGCATGCACACACACAGCCTCAGGGACTCTGGGCCACAAGGAAATGCTTTAAAACAGTTTTTGGGAGCGCTCCAGAGAAGGATTGATGCTGACAGTGTCGGATAATTCACCCTGAGTTCTGACTTTCAGGCTGTTTTTTTTCTCTGTTTTCTCTCAGTCCCAAACCTTCTGTGCTCATTAGTCTGTTAACACTCGCTCTGCACAGTCCTGACTCTGTGTGTGTGTGTGTGTGTGCACATGAAGAGTTAAAGGACACTCTGCACTTTATGAGTGTGTGTGTGTGTGTGTGTGTTTGTGTGTGTCGGCTGCTCTCTGTGCTGTGATTGATGGCATTGTTTAAAGCCAGGGAGGCTTTGGAGGATTTTGCTATTGTTTCAGCTCTTGGCGAGGAGGCTTCTTTAGAAAAACAAAGTGAGGAGGAAGAGGAGGAGGAGGAGGAGGAGGGAGGAGGAGGAGGGGGGGGGTGAGTAAAAAGAATCAGAAAACAAAACAAGCGTTGTCCTCACACTTATCACTCTCGCTGAGTCCGAGCGCAGGATGGAGAATCTGAGAGCCGCCCGCTGGGATTCCTCTGCGTGCCCCGAGAGCTGCAATAACGCCCCCATCCTCAGAGCGCCAACCTAACCACAGCTATCCGTGCCCACCCCACCCGGCCAACCCCCCGGGAAGACGAGGAGCGCGAGGGGACAGAGCAGGAAAAATAAAACACACACCAGGAATGTACCAACACACAAACATGGCGTCCGCCCAGGCCCTCGCTCCGCTCGCTGTTATTCTTACAAGATGTTTGGGGCTCTGGTCACCCGGCCCGACGCCGACCGCAGAATTTCTGATATTTCTCCGTGTCCGCCCCCCCCTCCTTGCCCCCAACACCTCCTCCACGCCCCCGCCGCGGAGCCGCTGGGAATGTTTAGTGAAAACACAGCGCCACAGGGCTCGGCCGGTGGTCCACAACATAACGCCTGGCAAGCATGGCTACGAGGCCCCTGTGGGCCCCTGGGGGCCTCATCAGTGCTGAGCAGCACTATGCCCTCTGAGGTGGGGGGGGCATGTTGTTCCAGTCAGGTTCTGTCCACTCTGATGGATGGGAGAACGTTTCCCTCCTCCGCCTCGCAGATGGATGAGCGCCGTCTCCGGATCAGAAATGAGAAGTTATTAAGACCATTTTTCCTCCTGATAAATGTTCACCTACGTACCAGAACGCCTCAGTCATTACATCGCAGGTTTATATAAACCACTTCAGCTCTGAATCATGGGTAATTTCAATATTTTACCTTCAATTCTCCCAGAACGGAGGAGAGTGTCTGCCAAGCTTCTCTTACATCAACCTGAGCTCACAGACACACGAGGACAGACCTCCACCTGCGAGCGCCGCGTCACGATTTAACAGCACACGGCGAGTTCAACCAAAGAGAGCGGGGAGGGGCGGAGTCAGAATCAGGTGACCTGGCACCAAAACATCATTAAGATCAAAAAAAGACAACAAAAACGACTGATGGACGTTCAGTTACAGGATGTTCCTCTCCTGTTTGTGCAATAAAAAAACAAAAGCAGGTGTTTGACCTGCAGGCAGCGAAAAGGGAGGAGCTCAGGTGGGCTTTTAACCTCCTTTAAGGTCAGCCTCAAGGTCAGCTTTAAGGTAAACTTTAAGGTCAGCTTTAAGGTCAGCTTCAAGGTCAGCCTCAAGGTCAGCTTTAAGGTCAGCTTCAAGGTCGACTTTAAGGTCAGCTTTAAGGTAAACTTTAAGGTCAGTTTTAAGGTAAACTTCAAGGTCGACTTAAAGGTCGACTTTAAGGTAAAATTCAAGGTCAGCTTTAAGGTCAGCTTCAAGGTAAACTTTAAGGTCAGCTTCAAGGTCGACTTTAAGGTCAGCTTTAAGGTCATCTTAAGGTCAGCTTAAGGGTCAGCTTAAGGTCAGCTTTAAGGTCAGCTTAAGGTCAGCTTTAAGGTCAGCTTTAAGGTCAGCTTTAATGTCATCCTAAGGTCAGCTTAAGGTCAGCTTTAAGGTCAGCTTAAGGTCAGCTTTAAGGTCAGCTTTAAGGTCAGCTTTAAGGTCATCCTTAGGTCAGCTTAAGGTCAGCTTAAGGTCAGCTTTAAGGTCAGCTTTAAGGTCAGCTTTAAGGTCAGCTTAAAGGTCAGCTTAAGATCAGCTTTAAGGTCAGCTTTAAGGTCAGCTTAAGGTCAGCTTAAGGGTCAGCTTAAGGTCAGCTTTAAGGTCAGCTTAAGGTCAGCTTTAAGGTCAGCTTTAAGGTCAGCTTTAAGGTCAGCTTAAGGGTCAGCTTAAGGTCAGCTTTAAGGTCAGCTTAAGGTCAGCTTTAAGGTCAGCTTAAGGTCAGCTTTAAGGTCAGCTTTAAGGTCAGCTTTAAGGTCATCCTAAGGTCAGCTTAAGGTCAGCTTAAGGTCAGCTTTAGGGTCAGCTTTAAGGTCAGCTTTAAGGTCAGCTTAAGGTCAGCTTTAAGGTCAGCTTAAGGTCAGCTTTAAGGTCAGCTTTAAGGTCAGCTTTAAGGTCAGCTTAAGGCCAGCTTAAGGTCAGCTATAAGGTCAGCTTCAAGGTCAGTTTTAAGGTCATCTTAAGGTCAGCTTAAGGTCAGCTTAAGGTCAGCTTTAAGGTCAGCTATAAGGTCAGCTTTCAGGTCAGCTTTAAGGTCAGCTTTAAGGTCATCTTAAGGTCAGCTTTAAGGTCAGCTTTAAGGTCAGCTTTAAGGTCATCTTAAGGTCAGCTTTAAGGTCAGCTTTAAGGTCATCTTAAGGTCAGCTTAAGGTCAGCTTTAAGGTCGACTTTAAGGTCAGCTTTAAGGTCAGCTTTAGGTCAGCTTAAGGTCAATTTAAGGTCAGCTTTAAGGTCAGTTTCAAGGTCAGCGTAATGTGTTCAGGTGTTTGTGCAGATACAGCTTTGAACTGAGTATCTAAGAGACTTAATGAGCTACATTTACATTCTGTAAAGAGTGGATAGAAAGCACCAATCCTGGATGTTCAGACTGAGCGTGTGCAGATATTCAAACCTCTACATGTTCAAATGTTGTAGTGATCTCATATGTTCTTCACATGTCTGTAAACTGGTGGCTGAAGGCTGTGATAGCACCAGATCTTCACAAAATCCTCACAAGAGTCACAAGGCTGAAATGAGGACACACATGTTTAAGGATCTCAGGCAGGCCTCAAACACCAAGGGCTGACCATAGCTCCACCCCCAGACAGACCTCCAGAAGGCTGACCAATCAGAGTCAAGAAGCCTTAAAGAGACAGCAGCTCAACCAAAGTGTGTCAGACAGAGGCTGAAATAAGAGTTTTCAAAACAGCAGAGAGTTTTGATTGATTCAGCTTTAATCATATAAAGAATAAAGACAAAAAAGGCACAATGCCCCCTTTATACAACTGAAATGTATCAGTTATCAGAAAATGTTTAACTGAGACAAAACTGTTTTTATAAGCGAAGTTTTTAGGTGTACAGTCAGTCACTATCCAAGCTGAGTGTTCAGTTGAGCATGTGTTTTTATCTCTGCTTTAAAATCAGCGTTTTAACACTGGTGTTAATGGAGAGTTGCTGGTTGTGGACACTGGAGGAACTGCAGCTTTAAGATCACTGCTTGATTTAGAGTTAAGATTTACTTTTTTTATTTTTAATACAGATCGAGTCATTTAATCATTTATCATCATTAATCCAGATTTTGTAACACAGATCAAATGTCCTTCCTCTAAAATCTGTGGGGTTAAATCAGATTAAAGTCAATCTTCTGCCTCTTGGGCTCCACCCTGGGCTTTGCTGTCTTAACACCAGCTTCTGCAGGGACTGAGCGCGTCCCCTGACAAGATGCAGCACGCAAATCAGATCCTGACGCTGCTGGAGGATGTATAATTTTGGTCTTTCAGCCCTGTTACAGTCTGAATGCTAAGCTAAGCTAAGCTGGATCTCCAGAAGAAATGTTCCTGTTTGTGGTTTATTCTGCAGAATGAGAGGCTGCTGCATCCATCAGGAGCTGTTTTCCTGTGAGGAGAGCAACACACAGGTGTGTTAGTCAGTGCTGACGTCAGTCACAGACCACAGCCGTCTGCACAGCTTCAGTTTCAGTGAAGAAACCTGAGCCCAGACTGAAGTGATTCACAACAAAGATCCACGGAAAGATCCACAACTTAACAAACCGCTGTCCCCAGAGGAGAGGGATCAGCTCTGGATATCTGTGTGTGTGTGTGTGTGTGTGTGTGTGTGTGAGATAGAGAGAGAGAGAGAGAGAGAGAGCCTGCAGACGATCTAATTGGAGACAGGTGAATAATTGGTGGATTAAGGCACCGCCCTCGGTCTGGATTGGCTGGGTGTGGAGGAATCAAGTTAAGTGTGATTACCTCCTCATTACACACATAAATACCCCCACAGTGTGTTTAGGATTATCCACATTATGACTGATTCCTCCTGATTCCTGTGTCAGACTGTCAGACAGACGTACGGCCGTCACCAGGCAACAGAACAACAAGCAGCTTCTAACGCCATCCGTCAAACGGGATCAGGACAGCCCTCAGAGGACGCACTCCGTCTGAGGAGTCAAAACTTTCCTCCCACAGGAGCGCCGACGTCCTACGGATATGAAGAAAGATGTGTTCAAAGACGCCAGCTTCATAAAACAAAGTCACCATCAGCAAGCCGTGAGAGTAAAAACAAACCCAAACAAACCCCAGGAAGTAAACTCTCCACGTCTCAGAGCACAGAAGAAGAAGAAGAAGAAGAAGAAGAAGAAGAAGAAGAAGAAGAAGAAGAAGAAGAAGAAGAAGAAGAAGAGTCGAGTCTGGAGCCAAAAGTGACTTGACGTGAGGAGGAATCCTTTCTGAATGAAGAGCCGACGTAAATAAACACAAACAACTTCAGAGCCCAGGAGGAAGATGATTCAACGAGACACGTTGACCATGAACTGACAAACAGGCTCCAGATTTAGCTTCAGTGTTAGCATTGAGACCACATTACATAACTCAGTCTGAGAGAGAGAGAGAGAGAGAGAGAGAGAGAAAGAGAGAGAGAGAGAGAGAGAGAGAGAGAGAGAGAGCATATGGTTTGAAAGGTGCAAAGACAAACCAAGGACACGTTTGTCTGCTAATAAAGAGAGTGTTGAGTTTTGAATCTTTGTTTTTGGTAAAGTTGTCAGAAAGTTGTCTTTCATTGTAAACACGATAACTTGAGGATGTCTTAGCCTTTAGCCTTTAGCCTTTAGCTTAGCACAAACCCTGGAAGCAGGAGCCTCACCCCATCCAAAGACAGATACAACACATCAAAGCATGAAGGATTATATTGGTCTGATACGGTGGCCTGCAGATGTCAGATAATTTGCAAATTGAAAATGCTTTGCAAAAGGAAAAAAACACAACAACACCAACAAGAAACAAGAAACATAACAACACAATGGAAGTTAGAAAAGATCAACGTTAGCAGTTTGCTAACAGACGGTTTCCCCAACGGACAGAAAAGTTTAGGATCAGAGTCAGGGTCAGATTTATCACAAAGTAGTTTTTACACAAAGAGAAATTTGAAAAAAAGCACGATATAAAATAAAGAATATAAAGAACAAAAGTGTTTGCATGAAAAATAAAATGAATACAAACAAACATGAATTAATAAACATTAAAATATGTACAGAATAACTGTTAGAGTGGGACGTGAACGTAAGTAAAACATGTTTTCTAACCCTAACCCTAACGCTAGCTCTGATGAATACAGCGATAATGCTAACGTTATAGCATGAACTACGAAACTACGAAGATACATGTTCCTGGGGGGACAGCTCAGGGCTTTTGCCCTTTTCTGCCCATCTTTGGGGGGAGGGCAGAGGCAAAGGGAGGCAAGGGACTCAGGTGGTTGTAGAAAACATGTGGACCAAGGCACCAAGAAAAGAGTAGAAACCATATGTAAGCGGGTAAGTAATCAAGAAAATATGCCTAATCAAACTTGTGGGGCTGTGAGGGGTCCCCACCTCCATCTGGGGTTGGTTTGGGATCTGGGGAAGGGATGAAAACCCTGGTTAGGGTAGTGGAGATTTGGAGGTGGTTATAGCATGACTGATTCTTAAAGCTAAATATAAGATGGCACACTTCCTGTAAATATGACAGAAATATGAGGACCTGAAAGGGGACCATGAGGTGAGACCTTTAGGAAGCGATATTTCTCACAGCTGGAAATCAAACAGAAAACAAGGTGCCGTTAGGGGACCGATAAAGTTGACCTCTTCCATCCTGTTGTTCAGTTTGCCTTTGTGTTTTACTTCTAAATCACCTGACACCTACAGGCCACCGTAGTTTTATGAAATGTTTGATGTAAAAGTACAGAAACTTCAGTGAAGTTGGATGTTGAACATATTTCTATTCAAAGGACAAAAACTAACTTTAAATCTTAGTCCAGAGCTCTTTTCCTGACACCATGTTTCTGTCTCGTGTCCTGTGTCGGTGGTTTGACGGCAGTGACTGAAGGATTATTTCTGACTCTCAGTAAACTCATGTTAAAGAGGAGGAGGAGGAGGAGGAGGAGGAGGAGGAGGAGGAGGAGGAGGAGGAGGAGGAGGAGGAGGCTGCAGCAGCATGTTCCTGTTCTATCTGATGATTTTCCTCTTGGACTGAAACCTGACTCTGGTGGTTTTTGGCCACAGTTAGCGGTGGAGCCATTTGTTGACCCCTCAGCACAGGGGGCCGGACCCCTCCAACCCACAGCGCTGTGAAGTGAGTCTGTGGGTACTCCGATGTCGGGGGTTCTTCACAAGACACATTTTTCACACAGTCACTGTCGAAGTAGAACAATGAACACTTTGGTTTGAAACTTTTATTTTTAGAGGAGCTGTGTGAACGAGTTCTTGATTATTTCTGAGACTTCAGGGAGCCGACGCTGAGCCTGCTGGACTGACCCGATAAGACCCAGACTGAGGATGCCCTACAAGGTCCTGAGTTTGAGTTCCACCAGGAACGCTGCAGCTTTTCAGGGTTTTCAGGGTTTTCAGGGTTTGTTTGGTGGCTTTCAAGGGTCTTCAGTCATCAGTTTAGTGCAAATAAAGAAACATGCCTCAAAGTTTGTATCAGTGCAACAACTGTCAATGAGGAATGAGCCTGCGCTGAGCTGCTCCTCTGATTGGACGAACTCACAATCTTAATATCTTCTAAACTGCCGAGGCAGAAAAAAAATTCACCCCCGTACAGTGAGTGCCGTTAGCGGAGTCAACAATTCAGAAAAAAAAAGTTTCATAGTTTCTGAGCTCAGCTGAAGCCAAAGATAAAAGTGATCCTATCATGTGACTCCAAAGGAAACAAAGATGGAGGGAGAACCTGAGAACTCTGGAAGGTTCCTTGATCAGTTTTTGAACCTGTCAGTGTGTAGAAACACACAGTCCTGTGTTTGTCTCTGGATCCCTGCCACAGATGTTACTGTACTAATGTTGAGTTAACCCCACACACACCACAGCTTCATTCATCACACACCCACACACACACACACACACACACACACACACACACACCGCTCTCTAAGACATGACAGGACAGGATCTGAGCCAGATGACAGAACCGCCTTTCAACACTCTGTGTGTTTACAACAATAGATAACAACACAACACGAGCACATGTTGGAGTCAGCACCACACTCAGAGCTGAGACCGGCTCAGAGCTGAGACCGGCCCAGAGCTGAGACCGGATCAGAGCTGAGACCGGCTCAGAGCTGAGACCGGATCAGAGCTGAGACCGGCTCAGAGCTGAGACCGGCTCAGAGCTGAGACCGGCTCAGAGCTGAGACCGGCTCAGAGCTGAGACCGTCTTCTTCGTGTTTGATTGGACTCTCACATGAAATCATCTCACAGCTTTGAAGATCTTTCTGGAACAAAACGCAGACTCAGCATGTCTGTGTTCTTATTTACTTAACGCCAGGATGAATCCATCCTGCTCCAGCTGTACGAGGTGGTTCAATCCGTCTGCTTCACACCAGATGTGTTGATGTGTGAAAAAAAAAACCCAGCACAGAATGAGAGGGTGAGGATGAACCAGCGTAAACAGGAGCAGAACGAACACTGTCAGGCTGAAAACAGACGATCACGTCATCTTCAGACTCTTTCAGCCAGATTTTGCTCAACTACAAACTCTGGACGAGTCCACATTTCAAACTGTTTTAAATGGACTGTAAATCATGGACGTGGTGTCCTCCAGGCCAAAGAGGAAAAGGACAATCTGGATTGTTCTCAGGTCAAAGTCTCAAAGCCAGCATCTGTGATGGTATGGGGGTGTGTTAGTGCCCATGGCATGGCTAACTGGACCATCTGTGAAGGCTCCATTAATGCTGAAAGGTACATACAGGTTTTGGAGCAACATATGCTGCCATCCAAGCCACGTCTTTTTCAGGGACGTCCCTGCTTATTTCAGCAAGACAATGACAAGACACATTCTGCACCTGTTACAACAGCGTGGCTTCGTAGTAGAAGAGTGCAGGTACTAGACTGGCCTGCCTGCAGTCCAGACCTGTCTCCCATTGAAAATGTATGGAGCATTATGAAGCTCAAAATACAACAACAGAGACCCCGGACTGTTGATCAAAGCATCATGTGATCAGAGTTTGCAGATGTTTTGCTCCCCCTGCCTGTGTTTGGACTCTCCTGGAGCGTCAGAGGAGGACTCACCTCCTCCAGGAGGAGTCTGAGGAGCAGTTTGGGGGTAAGTCTTCAGATGGATGAAGGTATCAGGACGTATCAGGCGGGATTAGTCTGGATCGCTCTCAGACAGATAATGAGGGGAGTTGGTCGATCGGCGTTCACACCAAAACACACACACACACATTCCTCACATAGCTCTGAATGACAGAGTGAACACACAGCGTGCTCTCAGCGTGTGTGAGTGTGTGTTTATGCCTGTATGTATGTGTGTGTGTGTGTGTCATCCTCTAAGTATTACCTGGTTGTATTTGAGGTGGGCGGGGCCAGGGGGCTGGGGGCCTAAACACCTCTTACTGCTCCACGTTTACATTCCTGACACGGAGAGTCACTGAGGCCCACGTGATGCACACACACACACACACACACACACACACACACACACACACTGAGCAGTCATAACTCAGCTAACACACTCATTATCTGGCTCCCAGCCATGGGCAGAAATTGGAGTGTGTATTTTACACACTAACACACTCTCACACAGCATAAACACAAACTCTGCCATCATGTTTTGGACTTTTATTTTGAAAATCCCTGCTGTATTCCAGCTCTCAGCTAAATGACTACTTTACTCCATCGCACTTCATTTTATTCAATTCTCAAACTTTACAGTCGACGCTCGGAGTCGACGCTCGGAGTCGTCGATCGGAGTCGTTGATCGGAGTCGACGCTCGGAGTCAACGCTCGGAGTCGTCGATTGGAGTCGTCGATCGGAGTCGACGCTCGGAGTCGTCGATCGGAGTCGTCGATCGGAGTCGACGCTCGGAGTCGTTGATCGGAGTCGTCGATCGGAGTCGACGCTCGGAGTCGACGCTCGGAGTCGTCGATCGGAGTCGTCGATCGGAGTCGTCGATCGGAGTCGACGCTCGGAGTCGTGGATCGGAGGCGTCGATCGAAGGCGTCGATCGGTGTCGTCGAGCGGAGTCGACGCTCGGAGTCGTCGATCGGAGTCGTCGATCGGAGTTGTCGATCGGAGTCGTCGATCGAAGTTGTCCATCGGAGTCGTCGATCGGAGTCGTCGATCGGAGTCGTCGATGGAGCCGATGCGCTGAGTGTGTGTGTTACAGTTACAGGAGGAACAGGGAGGTTTTTGGTGGCAAGACAAACAAACATCTCTCCTCCGTCTCTTACAGGGTCTGGTTTTGAGCGTCCTCCTCTGGAGGCTCCATCATGCTCTCTCTGCAGCAGGACCTCATTGATAAAGAAGCCTGGTGCAGCTCCTGAGGCCTGAGGTTGACCTGCAGCCGTTTGCATCCATAACTCTCAGAGTCTGGAGAGCGTCAGGAGGACGGATGAGCTCCGAGCCGGAGACAAACATTCCTCTGCTGCTGATTTCTCCTCAGGCTGCAGAGAAGTTCACCTGACCTCAGATATCTTATCAGTGTGAGATCCCTGCAGAGCTGACAGCCTCTGTGAGTCTCTGTGAGTCTCTCTGAGCCGCATCATGCACAAACCTGACATGATGAAGAAGATTCATGCACAGTTAGGGAACATACGCAGACGGGCTTCATTTCTGTACCTGCTGATTTGTTGCTCGCTCGTCCTGGTTGCACCACGAGGGGTTCCACATACCTGAAATCAGACCTCAAACGCTGCCTGGGGTTCAGCACTGGCTCTGCCTGGCTGTGCCGACCCACGATGCACCAGTGACAGCTGTTAAAGGGCCGAGCCAGGAACAAGCTCCATGCACACGACCCGGTCAGACAACCACCACTGCAGGTCAGGGTCGGGGCTAACGCTAACACAGACCCTCTGAGTTTGTTTATCTTCTGAAGTCACGTTTGATCTCGTGAGATTCTGTGAGACCTCGTGTCAGAGGATCATCACGTTTAGAATCTGTCTCTAAAACTGGGTCAGGATCTGAGACTCATCTGGTCTGGCTGACCCCCATCTTTCAGGGAGGGATTCTGTTCTGGTTTTCTATTTTTCTGACTGAAGATCCCTGATGGAGGATTTTACGTGGATCCGTACCCGGGGTTGGACAGGTGAGGCGGTTTTTCAGCTCGTCCTCAGACCCAGAGGAACAAATCCTGATCCTCCTCCTCTCTTCTTTCTGCTCTCTCTTTATGAGGAGGAGCTAAGACCAGGAAGTGGACAAGAGTGGAGGATACAAGGAGACATCTTAGTGGACTGGAAAGTACCCTGAGCGTGTGGGCGTGTTGAGATGATCTTCATTCCAAGAAGAAGGAACTCATAACTGCAGGCCCCCAGCCGGGCCCCTGGGGGCCTCTGGTTGAGCCGTCAGTTTGCGCCCTGGCCCCTGACAGCCTGTCATTTGCAGCACTTTCAGAGTCGAAAACGACCCCCCTCTGTCTGGTAATCTCCCAGAATTCCAATAATCTCTACCGCGGTGGCCTGTCATCAGGCGGCGGCGGCGTGGAGCCGCAGACCGGTCGGTCCGGCTGAGTGGACGCCGAGCGTATTGTTCTCCGTATTGACTCAGAGCGCCACTCTCACAGTCGCTGTGTGGCCGCGCTGAAAAGAAGCAGAAAGACGCTAAAAATAGTTCCTCTGTAAAAATAGAGGAGCCGGTTTGTGTTCAGAGTCTCCACTGAAACCAGACGACGTGTTTGAGTTGGAGCGCAGTGTGGGATCGCTGTCTCTCTCTCTCCCTCTGGACGTCTTCCTCGGACGCCCACGTGGGTTTGGCTGCACACACACACACAGAGTGAGACTCCAGAAGTCTGAGTGTTACTGCACGGACAAGCAGGTGTGTTTATAATAACATGTACAGGAGTGTGTGTGTGTGTGTGTGTGTGTGTGAGGCTGCATGTGCAAACGTGTGTGAGGGAAGTTAACGTAGAGCGGTGTGTGTATGTGTATGTGTGTGTGTGTGTGTATTTTCATGCATTCAGTCTGCACTGTTTGACGATAAGAATAAAAACGACCTGCACAACACCAGCCCCTGGTCCTGGTCCTGGTCCTGGTCCTGGTCCTGGGAACAGGTCTGTTTTCAGACCGCCTCGGCTCAAAGCGCTCCCTCAAAGCGCTCAAACTCAGTCTGAGCTGGATTTGTTCCGGAGTCGTAATCAGATTTATAGAAATGTACGTTGTACAATTCAAAGCTCTCACAAAGGATCAGTTTAATATTTGAGTGCTGGAGTTCAAAGTCCTCCTGCACTCAGAGTCTGACTCGGTCAAAGTCCGGCATTCTTTGATTCTTTGATTTGAGGTCAGAGCGCGGCTCGCTCTGCAGAAACACAAGCGCCTGTGCAGAAAGAGAGAGAGAGAGAGAGAGAGAGAGAGAGAGAGAGAGGCTGATTCACTGTTTCACAACAGATGCACGAACGATGGAAACAGAAACGCTTTCTGCTGACTGCAGAGATCATATCTAAAACAAGCTGCATCCTCCGCTGTTCAGCAGTGAAGTGTGAGGTCTGCAGTTCCTCTGGTGACCACTTGAGTCCGGCTCTTAAAGCCGTGACTCATCATCAGACTGAAAGTCAGGAAGTTAAGATCTGATTCAGTCACTGAGCTTCACCTGAGGGCCTCTGCTTCAGTCACAAACACGGAGGATCATCCATCGAGTTTACAAAGTGAGGATGGACAAAAAGGATCTGATTCAAGAATCTGTCGCTCCGTCTGTTTTAGTGTTTTAGTGAAGCTGAAATCATGTATCACAGAGAAACTCTGCGTGACAGGATGAAGGCGTCTGTCTGCGACTCTCCTACGTCTGAGAAGTCGAGCCGCACGGTGCGTGCACACGTTTTTTTTTCCTTCTGATGAACATCATGCAGACTTCACGTGTCGTCATGCTTCTCTGGTGAGCAGCAAGAAGCGCACAGAAATTTCTGGGCTCTGCTGCAGCTGGAAGTTTAATCACTTTTAATAAATGGCTGACAGTCGTTGTTCTGTGGACTGAAGCTGTGAGACGCTCTGATGTGTTTCAGACCTTCTTCTCAGGATACGTTTGGTTTTATCGGAGGGTGCAACGATTTGTTTCAACACCATTTAATTCGTATCATATCAAGGACGATATCTGTTAATTTAGAACGATACGATACGAATCAGCTCAGCGACTCTTTAGCCAAAGATTCCAGCAGTGTGACTGTGACAGAAACACCTGGATCCTGGACGCTGCAGGTGAATCAGGTATAAATTAATTATTTTAAATCAAAGTCAGAACCAAAAATATCAAAAATATCAAAAATGGACCTTGGATTTATTCTGTAGCCTTTTATTTGAAATGCAGCACCCAACATGTGAAACACATGAACAGAAGTGGACTTTTCCATCCTTGTCACGTGTTGGGATTTTGTTTCGTGTGTTCTTAGCGTGTTGTAGGAGCTATTTTGTGTTTTTTTCTTTGTTTTGTTTAGGATTTAGTTTAGTGTTTAGATTTATACTATTTTTAAATCAATTAATTTTGATTTAATTATGATTACTTGTTTGTTAGTATTCCAGTAGTTTATCATTCCTTTAGTTTGGGTGTTTTGTTTATTATTTGTTTAATTTGGGCACGGTGGTGCTATAGGTTATATAGGTAGGCGCACGGTAGGGACCAGCATGCACCTGGGTGGGCAAATGGTTTTTACCGGAGCGGGAGAGGCACAGGGATGTTTCCTTTGTTCTGTGTTTGATTTCTGGTTAAATAAACCATGTTTCTGTAAAAATTGGACATTCGTTTGGACCTTATGTTTTTTCCCATCCATGTACACATCAACCCAAAAGTGCAAGAGTGGCCTTTAGAGCCTTTTATGAAAGAGTTTGTTTGAAACTTTTCGTTGCCCTTTTTTGTGGACAAACGGCCACTACACGTGTCCCTCTTGTGTTTTTTTTTTTGTTTCATGAGTTGTTTCGTTGTGATCACTGTCTCGTATGTTCTCTCAAGCTGTTTGTGTTTTCTGCTCCTGTCTGTCTCTCCCTGTGTGTTTGCTTCAGTTTAGCTCCTGGCCTTGTGTGATTGCTCCTCATGTGTTTCACCTGTGTCTCATCACTCACCTGTGTTTGATTGACCCTTTGTCTCTATACTCTCTGCCTGAGTTCAGATCTGTTGCGTGTTGTCTTTGTCTTCTGGTTTCTTTGTGTCACTTTTTCTAGAGTCTGGATTTCTGAGTTTTCCTCTTTTGGGTTTCTGGACTCTGAGTTTGTGAATAAAACCTTTTTGAGTTTGAATCTGCTCCTGGGTCCCCCCCTGACTTGAGAGTCCTGCTATGACCCAGGACGTTTTTGTCTGTAATATATGACACAAATATATAAATGAAAATAAAGATCAAAATAAGAAAAGTGATTGAAATCTATATAATAATAATAATAATAATAATAATAATAATAATAATAATAATAATTCAATGCTGCTGGGAACAGCTAGAAAACCATCGTCTGACTCTTGCCAACCAACATAAACAGTGACCTGCGGTTGAATGCAGCAGAAAGGAGGGCTGGTGATGATGATGATGATGATGATGATGATGATGATGGTGATGATGCTGATGATGATGATGATGATGATGATGATGATGATGATGATGATGTGATGGTATTGAGTGGTAGAAGTAAAGAAATGTGCCACACATCCTGTTTTAAGCCAGGAACTTACACCACTACAGCATATCACCCACTCTGGAAGGCAGTGCATTGCTCTGGCTGAGAGGGAGGTTTGGAGCTGCTGTAGTTTTTGTTGATAAATATTCTGTTTCGACCAAGTACTGTATGGCTTTGACACTTTTCCAGCTTGTTTAAGTTATAATTTAAAAAGAATCTCTCAAATTTTAGGAGTGCTGGGATTTAATTTAACGGTGCTTCAGCAGCCCCCAAAATGGTCTGGAAATGCTTATGGTATCAATATGATTGAAGTTTCACCATTTCAGCTTCGTTGATGAAGAATTTCTCTCCTTTCAGACGGCATCATGGACCCTGCTGGATCAAAAAGACGTCTGACTGTCCAGAGGACACAAACAGTTTTTGGTTTCTTTTCATATCTTTATTTTTTACAGTTGACAGGAGGTACAGAAACTCGGTAACTTGAAAAGACTGAAAATCAACAAATTCCTGACGGAGGAGAACTTCCTTCAGATGTTTTGGAGCTGAAGGGAGAGTCTGGTGGTTCTGAACTTCACTTTCTGTGAAGTACGACAGAAATTCAGCTCATTTCCAGAGAACCAGGAGAGTTACTGTCCAGCTCCACTCCACGCCAGAAAACCAACATGGTGGCGGCTAACTTTCACTCACCCAGCTCTTCAGTCCATCAGTAGGAAAAAAGTCAAAGTGCAGCAGTGTTCTGATCTCTTAGTCATCCTTTCAGACTCCTCCTCCTCCTCCTCCTCCTCCTCCTCCTCCTCCTCCTCCTCCTCCTCCTGCCCGGCCTGAGCAGGACTCCAGGACAGTATCATTAAAACCTCCCTGTGGTCGAAGTCCTGAGCAGCTCGGGGCTCCCAGCAGACTGAAGCCTGTTGTTCCAGTGAACCTCAGAGTTTACACACTCCGACAGCTTCCGGCTCCAAACCCTCCGTCATGTCATCAGCTGGACTCTGAAAGGCTCATGTTACAACCAGCACAGACGCAGAGTCACGAGTCTGAGCTGCACATCCTCACAGAGACTCCTGAAGGTTAATGTCACGTCGTGTCACGTCTTTGAGCTCCACGCCGAGCAGCTGCTGGGAAGAGGAGCGTTTGATCCGCGCGCTCTGATTCCAGAGAAGAAGAAGTTTGGAGGGAAACGCTGAGCTCAGAGCTGACACCACAGAGACTGCGTCCATGTGTTACACAGTTTATGGGCTGTTTACATGGTTTACAGTCGCACAGATCAACCAGATGGTTCACTTTGTTTGTTTTCATGCAGCTTCTTCTACCAGTCCAGCGCTTGCAGAAATGTGGCTAACCGTGGAGGAATGAATGAGTGAATAATCAGATTTCTCTTTGTTTGAAACACAAAAGGTTAAATGATGCAGAAATGACTCCATCACGATGCTCTTTTGAATTCTTACATCATACTCTGTCTTGGTTTCTGCAGGATGTAGCTATGAAGAGTCGACGTTGGACGACTGGAGACTGAATCTGTTAGGAAACAGTTTCTCTTTAAGGAAACGTGCAGAGGGAGGGACTGTCTGTGCTCAAACTCTTTCAGGGTGGTTTGTTTTCCTGCATCCATCAGCCGCTGCCTGAAACTCAGAGGTCACCCAGAAACTCCATCACAGGACCAAATCCAGGTTTCAGAGAGTATCTGATCTTAGCCAAGTCCAGAAAGTGGTCCTGTGTGTGCATGAGGAGGGTTAATCTCTCTCTGCTCGGGCTCTGCGGCGAGGCCAGACTCTGTAGGTGTATCTGGTGTTGTGTTTCTGCCCTCAGTGGGACTTTCTGGGAGTTTTGCCATTAAACACACAGTCAGCATTCCTCACAATTTATCCTCGCAGATATGAGCTCTCCGGGGTCATTCACGCTTATGATTTAGGTCTTACATAAGAGAGGAGATGAAGATTAGATCCCTCTGACCCTGGGATTCATCAGGAGGAAACTCAGCGGGTCGACCCCCCGTGGAGTCTGAGAGACATCACTTCTCTATTGTTACTCTTCATTATCTCTGTCACGGCCCAAACATGAAACACTCCATCCTGCTGAATCAGCTGAGACCAACATCAACACCAAACCTCCCCCCGTCTCCAGTTTACACCGCAACACACACACACACACACACACACACTAACCATATTTTGTTCTCAAGGCAAAAGAAGTTCAAACCGTGTGTGAGGAAGAGTCCTTTAGGTGTTCACCAAATGATCGAAGGTGAAAAAAAAAAAAACTGCAGTTCCTTCAGTGTCCACTAGAGGCTGGCTCCAAAAGCTGCAGAAACCCCACAAACACTCATGTTAAAGAGTTAATTTAATTGTTGGATTAATTGATAACTTTATCTGTTTTAATCAAATGACAGTTTAAAGTTTGATCCAACCAGCAGGTGGGCGAGTTTCAGGTGATAAGTTATGACCTCATCACTTCTCTCTCAGGCGTAAGTTTAAATCATTATTTCCTATGAAGTGAAAACCACATGATTCAGGACACCTCTTCAGAGACCGATGTGTGTGTGTCACCTTCAGGACATCGGTCACAAGCTTGTAAAGTCTGCAGTAATCAGTCCAGGATGTACAACTCCAGGTGGAAAAACCGCAGTTCCTCAAGTGTTCACCTGTTATCACCCGAGCATCATTCAGGCCACTTGGACTCTTTGTTATTTTGGCCTTTAAAGAGTCAGAGATCGTATTATTCCTCTTTGCTTTTTCTACATGTAAAATAAGAAAAGCTCGTCTCAGTAGCTGCCTGTGATTGGAGCGTCGTTGCATGTGGATTCATATGCAGTACCATCATACCCCAGTTTTCCCCGTAAAGCTTATCTTTTCTTCCTTAAGGGGCCGTCTGAATTTTCTCTTTCCTCAACGGTTGAGAAGTTACAGTAATTTAAAGAGCGCTGGTAAAATGTGAGCACTGTAACTCTGATGGGTTTTAAAGAGTTAATTAAGCTTCATTTAAAGGTCCACTATAACAGGAAAAAAGCATCATGTATGAAGTGTAATGTTTGGTGAGTTTTAGTGCTGATGTGTTTTTATTGTTAGGTTCATGTTTTATTAGAGGTGTGAGGAGTTGACTAAGGGTCAGGGATCTCTACAAAGATGTTCATGCAAATAGACTCACTGCAGTGATGAGGTTTGGGTCTAAAAGTTTCATGATTGTGTTGAGTTGCATTATGGGAAATGTAGTTTAGACTTGAGGCGCCTCCCGTATATGCTACTTCAATTTTTGCACCTCAAACTAAAAAAGTGAGTCATAAACGAGAAGTTAACCCTGTTTTCATTTCATACTTTTTAATCTATGTCTTATTCTGACTTTTAAACATGTACGTGTGTGTGCATGTGTGTGTGTTTACTTGCCAACCTATGAAACAGAGGACTTTATTACTGTGCCCAACCATCGACAGGGGACCACTGAGCAGAAAGAGACATTTTGGATGTCTCCACTTCATCATGCTTTAAAATCATCATTTTATAACAACAGAAACAGGAGAACCTGCAACAGAGGTGTGTGTGTGTGTGTATGTGTGTGTGTGTGTGTGTGTGTGTGTGTGTGTGTGTGTGCAGTTGTTGAAGCTAAATGGCTGCAGAGTTCAAGATCTGCTGCCAACTCCTGCAGACACAGTTGAGTTATAAGGTGTTTTGAGTGTTGATGGATGAGCAGTGGAGCCTGAAGGATGGCTGGAAGAGAGAGAGAGAGAGAGAGAGAGAGAGAGAGAGAGAGAGAGAGAGAGAGAGAGAGAGAGAGAGAGAGAGAGAGAGAGAGAGAGAGAGAGAGAGAGCGTTGAGAGGTGAGGAGTTTGAAACCTTCAGAACTAAACTTTCTGTGAACCGCAGAAAACTGTGATGGAGAGTGAACTCAACAATGAGCCATGAACTCTCTCTCTCTTTGTGTGTGTATGTGTATGTGTATGTGTGTGTGTGTGTGTGTGTGTGTGTATTCATCAGATGTATCACAGTAACAGGCAGTCATGTTTGTTTCCAAGCAAGTTGACATATTTTAAGTCAACCCTTATAAAAACAGAAAGTCTCTGCGTGTCCAGGATTCCTCGGCATCGTTTGGATCTTTCTGCCTGTGATGTTTGAAAAACTTCCTGGTTTGATTTTCTTACACTCACACATCTCGTCACAGGTCATTTCCAAAGTGGAGTCTTAAATCTAGTCGTGTGTAAAGATGGGCACAGGAGAAGTCTCCAATAGAGATGAATCACATGCTGGTGACTGCAGGTCCAGAGAGAACAGGAAGTGGTTTCTGTTTGATGCTTGAACTCATGAGAATTTGAGAAAGTGAGTAAAACAGCAGCAGAATAGTTTGAGTGATGAAGTTCTCTGTGAGTCGAGGGTTCCTCTGGATCAGTCAGGTCCTGCTGTCCAGGTAGTGCTGAGGGTCCTCCAGCCAGACTCTCACCATTCCTCTGTAAACTCAGCCCTACAGACTGTCCTACAGACTGTGTCCTACAGACTGTGCCCTACAGACTGTCCTACAGACTGTGTCCTACAGACTGTCCTACAGACTGTCCTACAGACTGTCCTACAGACTGTCCTACAGACTGTGCCCTACAGACTGTCCTACAGACTGTCCTACAGACTGTCCTACAGACTGTGCCCTACAGACTGTGTCCTACAGACTGTGTCCTACAGACTGTGTCCTACAGACTGTCCTACAGACTGTCCTACAGACTGTCCTACAGACTGTGCCCTACAGACTGTCCTACAGACTGTCCTACAGACTGTCCTACAGACTGTGTCCTACAGACTGTGTCCTACAGACTGTGCCCTACAGACTGTCCTACAGACTGTGTCCTACAGACTGTCCTACAGACTGTCCTACAGACTGTCCTACAGACTGTGCCCTACAGACTGTCCTACAGACTGTCCTACAGACTGTCCTACAGACTGTGCCCTACAGACTGTGCCCTACAGACTGTGTCCTACAGACTCTGTCCTACAGACTGTGCCCTACGGACTCTGTCCTACGGACTGTGCCCTACAGACTGTGTCCTACAGACTGTGTCCTACAGACTGTGCCCTACACACTGTGTCCTACAGACTGTGCCCTACAGACTGTGTCCTACAGACTGTGACTTACAGACTGTGTCCTTCAGACTGTGTCCTACAGACTGTGCCCTACAGACTGTGCCCTACACACTGTGTCCTACACACTGTGCCCTAGAGACTGTGTCCTACAGACTGTGACTTACACACTGTGCCCTACAGACTGTGTCCTACAGACTGTGACTTACAGACTGTGTCCTTCAGACTGTCCTACAGACTGTGTCCTACACATTGTGTCCTACAGACTGAGACTTACAGACTGTGTCCTACAGACTGTCCTACAGACTGTGTCCTACAGACTGTGCCCTACACACTGTGTCCTACAGACTGTGACTTACAGACTGTGTCCTTCAGACTGTCCTACAGACTGTGTCCTACTGACTGTGTCCTATAGACTGTGTCCTACAGACTGTGTCCTACAGACTGTGTCCTACTGACTGTGTCCTACTGACTGTGTCCTACTGACTGTGTCCTACAGACTGTCCTACAGACTGTGTCCTACAGACTGTGTCCTACTGACTGTGTCCTACTGACTGTGTCCTACAGACTGTCCTACAGACTGTGCCCTACACACTGTGTCCTACTGACTGCGTCCTACTGACTGTGTCCTACAGACTGTCCTACAGACTGTGTCCTACAGACTGTCCTACAGACTGTGTCCTACAGACTGTGTCCTACAGACTGTCCTACAGACTGTGTCCTACAGACTGTGTCCTACTGACTGTGTCCTACTGACTGTGTCCTACAGACTGTCCTACAGACTGTGTCCTACAGACTGTGTCCTACTGACTGTGTCCTACAGACTGTCCTACAGACTGTCCTACTGACTGTGTCCTACAGACTGTGCCCTACAGACTGTGTCCTACTGACTGTGTCCTACAGACTGTCCTACTGACTGTGTCCTACAGACTGTGCCCTACAGACTGTGTCCTACAGACTGTGTCCTACAGACTGTGTCCTACTGACTGTGTCCTACAGACTGTCCTACTGACTTTGTCCTACAGATAGTGTCCTACAGACTGTGTCCTACAGACTGTGTCCTACTGACTGTGTCCTACAGACTGTCCTACAGACTGTGTCCTACAGACTGTGTCCTACTGACTGTGTCCTACAGACTGTCCTACAGACTGTGTCCTACAGACTGTCCTACTGACTGTGTCCTACAGACTGTGCCCTACAGACTGTGTCCTACAGACTGTGTCCTACAGACTGTGTCCTACTGACTGTGTCCTACAGACTGTCCTACTGACTTTGTCCTACAGATAGTGTCCTACAGACTGTGTCCTACAGACTGTGTCCTACAGACTGTGTCCTACAGACTGTGTCCCGCAGACCGTCTCCTTCGGACCGCCTCCTGTGGCCTACGTCGGGATAACTGACATTTAACTCTTATCGTTGTGTAAAAACTTCTAATCAGCCGTGCTGTGTGCTTACGTGGGTTCTTATTTGTCTTCATGTGTCTCCTGAACACAGATATCTGTCAGTGTGTGAGGTGTGTGTTTGCATACGTGTGAGATGTGTGTGAGAGTGTGTGTGTTTAGGGGCAAATATAATGTAATGTATTTTTATTGAACAAAGTTATCTTGCTGACTGTCGACAAGCTGAGGAATGTACAAGTGTGTGTGTGTGTGTGTGTGTGTGTGTGTGTGTGTGTGTGTGTGTGTGTGTGTGTGTGTGTGTGTGTGTGTGTGTGTGTGTGCAGCAGGCACAGATGCAGGATGATATCAGAGTGTTTTTATAAGGTGGGAGTGAGAGGTTACCTGATGAAAAGATACCACAGAGTGAGACGGAGACCTGAGGAGTGAGCTGATAAAAGATCAGATCATTCAACAGGTTAATTCAGCGCTCTGTTAAACAAAAGATGACATAACTCACTCTGTTAAAGCTCGGTTCCTGCTTTGGTGAAGTTTGCACCAACTTTACTCTTAAACTTTCCCTTTTTTAATAAAATCTTTCCTCTCTGAGGCGTCTCCTCCTGTTTTCTGTCTGTTTATCCTAAAGTTGATGTAGAAATCTGAGTCCTTGGAGAGTTGGAGATTTCTTGTGTTTTCTAGATGCAGAGAGTAGTTGGTGTAAACACACACACATGCAGAGAGTGTGTGTTGGATGCACACAGCTCCTCCTTGTGTGTATGCACATTATGCATGGACACAACACGCCAAAGAACATGCGTGGGTTTATTTTGCAGATCACACATTAAACAACACGATCCACTCCGAGAAAACATTTCCTGTGTAACCACAAACATCCTGCTCTCTGATTGGCCGGCTGGTGTCCATTAAGCCCTACACATAGACACACTCTGTTAAAGATTCTCCCCGGCTGGAGGTCGCGCTGTGAAAACCTGACCTCCACACACACACACACACACACACACACACACACACGCTCTCAGCGCCGTGTTGCTGCAGCTCGGAGACGTTCACCTGTGCTCCACATCGACTGTGATGACCCCAGCAGTCGCATTAATAGAAAGCGTTGCTCACCACTCAGTTTTCGCTGACTCGCTGCATTTCCACCCGCATCCCAGAATGCACGGCGGTGAAAACCAGAAGTGAAAGCAGGCAGATGTTTCCATGTTTCGCTGTCAGCAGTTTGACGTTCGACAAACAGACACATGTTCACAACGACGGTTTGAATTCATGTTCAGTAAATAACAGAGAAACAACAGTCTGCTGCCACGACCGTCTGACACTTCTTCATCCTGCTTCATCCTGCTTCATCCCGCTTCACTGCTCGACGCAGCATCCAGGAAACGGCCCCGGTGGTCTGATAAGTCCTAAAACATTCCGCTCACGCTCCGATGCTCTGAACTGTTCAGAGCTGCAGCAGCAGGATTCTGTTCTTCGTAGTTCTACTTTCAGTGCAGAATCTGAATCCCCCTGTGGTTGGATCCTGCAGGTGGATCTGAAGGTTTGAGCGCCGCATCGGTTCAGGGCAGCAGAGAAAATGAAGAGGCAGAGATTGGACATCCTGCAGCTGAAACAGACCGCCTGATTGGACAATATGTTCATCAGCTGATCCAGACTGTGAAAAAATCCCTGCAAATATGTGGACCAGCTGTTCATTTTCTGTACAATAAATCATTTTTAATTAAATACGGATTCATGGTCACAGCGCTGACTAGTGGCTGAAGAAGTGGACCAGTGGATTAGTCTGTGAAACCCACATTAGGGCCGAGTTCAAAACCTGAACCAAAGCAGAACTTCACAAGATGCTCCGTGTTCCTCGTTGTTCTACAGGCGGCTGCTGCTCTTCAGACAGACTCAAACAACCAGATTATTATAATAAATTAAGGAGATTATTCTTGTAATTCTATGACTTTATTCTCGTAAATTTACTTCTTTTTTTTAAGCCTCTGTCGTAAATTTTAACACTTCCAGCTTATTTAAAGGCTGAAGGTTATATTTGTAGAACGCGATGTGCGAACTATATGAAAACTAGGGATGTGCGCGACTAGTCGTTTAATCGTTTAACCGCCCACTCATTTATTAAACGTTTAGTATTTTACCAGTCGGTTAAACGCTGCATTATGCATTATTTTATCTTGTTCTTCACGCCTCTGCCTCAGCTTCTTTGTAAAGAGGCTGAGCAGCCAGGGAGAGAATTGCTCCTCCTACCCTCCCGCATACGCACACGTCACTTAGGGGAAGGGGCCACAAAGTTTGAAAGTGAAAGTAAAGTGGGAAGATTGCGACGCAACCGCGAAAGAAAATCAGCGCTGTTTGGCGGTATTTTGACGCCACATGTGAACAAGGTCGTCTGTGTGAGCAGAAACTCGCCTATAACCACTCTACTGGAGCGATGAGAAACCACGTCCATGGTAGACACCTCGATGTCGACCTGCAGGGCGAAGATGGTGAGCCTGGGCTCGAGGGGCACGGCGGCGGGGTAAGGCAGACGCGCATGAGAGCTTTTGTTCCATTCAGACGCTGTGATGCTCACCGCACAGCAAAGATTACACGACTGAAATGTTATTTAATTTAATTTTATATTTCTGTGCAATGTTAACTGAATTGTGCTCTAGTCTTTTCAGGGTATTCTATTGTAGGCTGCTATGTTGTACGTTTGGAACTGTCGTGATGCTGCATTCAAGTTTCATACCAAAACAGTCTTCATAATGAATACCATGCATTGCCTTGGCAAACATATCACAAATGTATTTCTCTTTAAATTGTTCAACTTAATTCAGTCAGTTGTTACATCAATAGAATTTAAATGAACAGTTTGACCTGAATGTTTGGGCTAAAATAGCTCCGAAATACACAAAACATTTGCATTTCAAACTTTTAATTTAATATATTGAATTGCGAGTTTTCTTGCTTATAGACTAGTCGACAAGGCGCAAATAAAATTTGCGACTAGTCAGGGAAATTAGTTGAAATTCCCATCCCTAATGAAAACATTAATTTTTTTAGTCCCTATAAGATCACCGTGCAGGCTGACTCTGGAGGAATGACTGTGATGGGCTCATTTTACAGTCGCCATGGTTACCTGACCTGCCCTCCGTCAGAGGACGAGGACCGTCAGAGCTTCAGACAATACCAAACTCCTCCAGCAGTCACGGCAACGTCTGACTCAGGACTTTTTTTTTTTTTTCCTGGAAACATGTAAAAATACTCGGACAGCAGCAGCAGCAGCAGCAGCAGCAGCAGAGCTTCAGCAGTCAGTGTGTCTGCAGTCAGCCGTTGGCTGTGTTTACAGTGAATGGCTGCAGACTATTTAAAGCGGCTCAGGGTATTTATGTCCGATGTATACAGCACCGAGGAGCCGGCGGGGCTCGCTCTGCCGCTGCGGTTCTCTCCGGGTCATTTTAGGCCTCAGGAGGAGGAAAAAAACGTCTTATAAAAGAATCAGGTTGTGTTGTTGTCATCAGCGTCCTGAGAGGAGCGAACGTCTGGGTCGACTGAGGCCACAGCGGCTCGAGCCGAGGAGTCTGAAGTGAAGGAATCAGGGTTTAGATCGACGTTGGTTTTGACATTATTGACATATTCCTGTTGACTCATCGGCGCACCAACAGGATGTAGACCAGCTGGTCGGCCTGCAGCGAGCAGGCGAGCAGGCGAGCAGGCGAGCATCAATAAAACTCCTCAAACATCGTCACAGTGACATCCGGTTACCGTCGACCTCTGAATGACTCCCTCAGGAGGTCTCTCCATCCATCAAACCTCCATAAACCCTCTTTGTTTCAGGTTTAATCACACTCAGAAAACAAGCCCTGACCTTTTCCCTGAATCCTCCATCCCAAACCTGATTTATGGAGCTGGATTGTAGCTCAGGGTCGGAGCCCAGGTCTTTGAATTTTCTGTGGGGTTCAGAGTCCTTAAAGCCAAACGCTGGACTCTGAACCCCACAGAACCAGGAGGAGAAAGGCTCTGAGTGTTAAAGCTGCAGAGAAACATTCAGGTTCAGTCATTCTGCAGCAGTTTGCTCTCCTTTCAGGATGAATCATCTCAGCAGAGGGATGTGGGGATGGATGTTATTCTGATGCTTGTTGGTCATGCATATTCATGTGCACACACTGTTGATCTGCAGGTTGGACAGCCCAGCTGCAGCCAATCACCTGCCTTCTTTTCTTTACTTCCTCCTGCAGGCGCTCGCAGCTGAACGCAGCTTACATAAGAAAATAAAAGAGCCATTGAGCTGCATTTATTCCACACATCCTTCATACAGACTTTATATAACAGTCAGCTCAAAGGGCTGAGACACAGACAGAGAGCCTGAGCAGGGCAAAGTCCAAACTCAGCCAGTAAGCAGGATTTATCAGAGCAGACTTTAAACCGGCCTGTTGTTCTGCGGCCGAGTTACTGATCAACCTGCAGCCTGAGGCCTGAGAGCTGCACGGCTGCAGAGGAGCGGCACCGCTCTCCAGGTGACCTCTGAACTTCACCCCGAGAGCAACAGGCTGACCGACAAGAGCCAACCACCAGCGCTAGAATAAGACTAAACCATCAGCTCACTGATCACAGATTCCAGGACAGGAAGCTGCACAAAACATCAAAACCTCTCACTCTGAAGCAAGCGTAAAACAGCTCTTTAAATGCAGAACTACTTGCTTTTCAACAGTCTGAAATTCAGTTCTGGAGGATAAACTCACCCCTGAAAATGACGCTTCTTGGAGGGTAGCCCTGTCCAGAGGTCCCGGGACTCCCTCTCTCCACATTAAGCTGACCCCCCAGCCGTGATGGACTTGGTTTAGTTCCTCCTAATCAATGGTCTTCTTTGAGCCTGATGGTCTGAATGTGTCTCTGTCAGCTCCCGGTGTTCCAGTTTAAAGAGTGACCCTGTAAACTGGTGACCTTCAGCTGAACGTGTCAGTGGATATCCAGTTTACAGCAGCTGTTCAAACACAGAAGAAGAAGAAGTCCTCTGAAGTCATCCGTGTTTAGTTTGATATACGAGTCATAATCTGCTCCTCAGATCAGGATTTAATGAGGATCTGAAGCTGTTTGAGGAGGAAGCATCCCGCTCAGAGTCCTCCATCAACGGGCTCCTTCTGGAGCTCAAACACGGCTCCATCTCTGCCGTCTTCATGCTTCAGACGGGGGAGCGCTCAGTCCACTGTTTCTCTGCTCAGAGCTGTTTGGGGTTTTTAGATAGGTTGACCATATTCTGAAAACCCCAGAAGAGGACCCCCTACCCGGCCTCTTGGAGATAACCTGAAAGAATACCTGAAGAAACTCCAAGTCCATACCTTACCTTGATAAACCATATATTTATTTAAAACATTACTTTTCTGTTTGACTGAAAAATAAATAAATTAAAATTCTGTAACATAAATAAAGCCTGTGGAAAAAAGTGTTTATCTGTGGCAATGTGGTTTTCCAAGTCTCAAGAACCTTTATTTGCAGCTGACACAAAGGTGCCAGCTTTGCAAATAGTACACACTGCTTCCCACCGGTCACGATGAAAAGATGGGTATTTTTTCTGCGGTTCGTCTCTAAAGGTGCATTTATGGTACGGTTTGGTTATTTTGGGACCTGTCCCAGTTTTAGTCAATAAAAATGCTGCAAAATGTGTGCTGTACCAAACTGAACCAAACTGAACCGAACTGAACCGAACTGAACCGTTCTGAACCGGACTGAACCGAACTGAACCGGACTGAACCGAACTGAACCGAACTGAACCGAACTGAACCGAACTCAACCGCTTGGTGGAAACAGGGCTTTACACTTCAGACGTCATCTCGCTTGGCTTGAAGTGAGGTCGCCACAAAAACTGCTCCCCCTGGTGGCTGGCTGCAGTATAGGTCAAAAACTGCTCCCCCTGGTGGCTGGCTGCAGTATAGGTCAAAAACTGCTCCCCCTGGTGGCTGGCTGCAGTATAGGTCAAATTTTCTCTACTGCACAGACTTTGGCTGCACAATGGCACCATCTGTGACAGTTTTTTGGCTTTAAAACTGTATAAAGGTAAAAGATGGAACCACGTTGTCCAGTCTACATACTGTCCATGGTTGGACCAGACTTGAACCTGGTAGAAGCACAATAAAACCCAGTGTCCCTCCACCTCTGGTGGTGTCTTAAAGCATGGAGTCCACTGTTACCTTTAAATGCTGAATAACTGAAGTGCATCTGAAACTCTGAGTTTATGGCTCACATGTATTCATTTTGGCCTATCAGTGAACGTCACCTTCTTTAACAGAGTGAATCTCCCTCTGGGTGGTTGACTGTTCATGGTGTTTGGTTAGAATCAGAGTAGTGTGTTTATCTTTGCATATCTGTAACCTGGCAGAGTTTATATTGACTTTGAGCTTCGTCAGAGCAATGAGTAAACTGACAGTAACCTCCTGACAGTGACAGCAGTTAACCTGCAGGTCAAACATAAAACCAGCAGCTCTGGACTTTAGTTAAAGTGACTTTCAATGTACATGATAACACACACACACACACACACACACACACACACACACACACCCCTCACACTGCTAAATAAAAAATGAAGTGGTACAGAAAACTTTTCTTCCAGTAAAAATCCACATGTTCATGTATTTCTCTGTACATTCAGAGCTGACTCTGAACACTCAGTCTGCTGTTTCAGCTGTGGAGGACTCATTTCTTCTTCTGGTGTTTTCTCAGTGAGTCTCGGTTTCACTGTACGAAGCTCCACGCCTAGAAAACCGAGACGTTACGGTGCTTTAATTACAGTTACCTGGTCAACATCATCAGGATACAGATGAGTAAAAAGTCCAAAGTCAGGCTTTGTCAGGTCCTCAAGAGAAGACGAAGAAAACGGAGGTCTTCAAAAGAGGACCAGGAGGAGGATCAGGTCTGCAGGACTAGAACTCCTAGACTGATATTCTGGCATATGTTGCCAGCTTCTCAGTAAGGAAAACAGCTATTGGCTGTCCTAGAAGCCACTAAATGATGTCATCGCCTAATTTGCATTATTGTCCATTTGTTTCACTTTCTCGTATTGCTGCTGTGACGCTAAATTTCCCTTTGTTTGGTTAGAGGACAGGACAGTGGATAAAGTTTGGTTAGAGGACAGGACAGTGGATAAAGTTTGGTTAGAGGACAGGACAGTGGATAAAGTTTGGTTAGAGGACAGGACAGTGGATAAAGTTTGGTTAGAGGACAGGACAGTGGATAAAGTTTGGTTAGAGGACGGGACAGTGGATAAAGTTTGGTTAGAGGACAGGACAGTGGATAAAGTTTGGTTAGAGGACAGGACAGTGGATAAAGTTTGGTTAGAGAGGACAGGACAGTGGGTAAAGTTGGGACGTCGTTGCAGCTGTTTGCGTCCTGCTTTTGCTCTCCATACTTCAGTTTCTCACTGCAGCAGATCGAAACCTGGTACCAAGTGGTTTTCTGATACTATATTAAGGATGTCTTCAGTCTCTGTTTGGTTCCCGTGTGGACTGGGGCGTTGTGTGGGCCTCAGATTGGTCAGGCATCACCTCCTGAGTCAGCACGTGATAACGTTTATGACATCAAACATCCAGCCGTGCTCTGACGAGGGACTCTGTGTGCTTCTCTCCCTGCGTCGCTCTCATTAACTGATGTTTACTCATCTGCCATGTTTACACGGCGTCTTCAGGACGAAGCTCTCAGAGCAAACGTGGAGGCTGAAATGTGAGCCGGTGATGGTGGAGCTGGAAGGGGGGTTGGGGGGGGGCATGGCAGGGAAGCTGAGCGTGGAGGTTCCTGGAGGGCCTCGGTCGGCTCTGGACCCTCTCCACACGTTCAATCATTAACTCTCTTCATACAAAGCATACTGCTGAAACCTAACCAAGCAAAATACTCGCTGTTTGTCCGATTTTCATGTCAGATGGGTGGAAGTTTACTGCAGCCCAGAGGAGAGCAAAGGTCAGAGAGATTCTGAAGACAAAGAACTAAGTCCAGTTAAAGGTCTCTTTGTTCTGGTTTCAGGAACTCTGAGCGAGTCCAGACTCCAGATCAGATTTTATGCTCACTCTAAGCCAACCTCACAGATCCATTTGGGCTCAGTTTGTGTGGACTAACTGCAAAACCAGATCCTGGAGTCACACACAGAAAGAACTCTGAGACAGGAGAGGTCAAAGGTCACATTTAGCTGTTAGCTTTAGCTTTTTGTTGTTGATACTTTGCATGTGTCAAACCAAAGAGCGACTCTTTTTGTGTCATTTCATCCAGATAAGACAGTCAAGTTTACAGCTGTTCTCCCATCTTCTCTCTCTCTCCTTACTTCTCTTACTTTACTACTGCTCCCTCTTTCTTTAACACCTTCAGTGTGTGGCATCCCTCTCTGCAGGTTTTAAAAACACCTCCACACTCGCAGCATCTCTCTCCTGGCCTGTGTGTGGTGGAGGAAGTCCAGCAGAGAGGTGGATGTTATCAGCGCCTGCAGACGGGGAGCAGGAAACCACAGCTCCAGCCGGGAGCAGAGACAAGGCGAGGAGGAAGAGTCGCTCTGTAACTGAACCTCGGATGTGAAGGTGGTTTTCTGTGTGTGTGCGTGTGTGTGTGCGTGTGTGTGTGTGTCTGTCTGGGTTACGTCGCTGTTATCTCTCTTACATAAAGACACTATTACCTCAGCACACACACACCAACACACACACACACACACGTAAACACCAACAGTCTCAAACATGTGAAACACATCTGTATCCTTCCACACTTTGTCTGTTGTGGTTTTGGTGTACTTGTTAGCCCAATAAAACTGTTAATGTTGAGGTTAGATCACCTTAGAAAAGCATTTTAAAACAGACTAATGAAAATAAAATAAACAAAAAACAGATAAACACATCCCAGCTCTGATATTCATCTCTTCAAGCAGCACATGCTGCTTCAGATGTTAACGTTCAGTCTGATCTCTGCTCCAGTTAAGAGCTTAAAACAGTTGTTTCCTCGTTCAGACCTGACAAATCTGGACTTTTTTACTTCCTACAGAGCTGCATCAGGATCTGCTCCTGCCCCTCTGCTCTGGCTTCATTCAGGTGATCTCATACTGTGATACTGATGCTGAAGTGATAAAACTGCAGTTCCCTGAGTGTCCACTAGAGGCCGTGTGCAGAACCAGCAGAAACCACATAGACAGCCATTCAAAGAGCCGATCTTTGCAGCAGAGATCAACACGTTTACAGCCTGGATCAAAAACAGGGTTTATCCTGAACAGAGGAGTTAGTATAACACCTTATTCATGAAGTCTGATGAGCTTCGCCCATATAAGGGCATGGCCTGCCTGCCTGACTGACAGATATCTAACTGAACATATCAGATACAGTCTACGGCTTTTCTTCATGACTTGAGGTTGCTGATTGGTCAACTCAACTTTATTTATAGAGCACTTTAAAAACAACCACAGCTGAAACAAAGTGCTGCACATAAAGACATTAAAATAAATAAATAAAATACAAAGGAAAAAAACAACAGGACTTAAATAACTGTTTCAAAGTTTTTAAAACAATTAAAAACAATAAAACAGTACCTAAAAACTAAGAACAAGTCATATAAACACTAAAACAGGAGCTGAGTCTCAAGCTGGGTTAAATCCAGGGAATAAAAATGGGTTTTAAGACGAGTTTTCAGGGTAAACGATCACACAAGGAGCTCACAGGAAGTAAAAAATAGACCCTGCAAGTCCTGTTTATAACCCCAGAACCCCTTATGACATCATCAGCTGTGTGGTTCCCAAGGTGATGGATCATCTCCATTCATTTTAATAGGAAAAAAAATGTGGAAAATGCTGAATATTTTAAAAAGTACTCGGGGTAAGTCTGAGAAAAGAGATCACACACTTCCCCTGAAGGAGCCCGTCTTTTTAAGCCATGAACGGTTTAAATCAGTCGAAATTTGTACGAGGAGTAGCTAGCCCAAAAACCCAGTCACAGGATTTCTATATGGTGAAGTGCTCAGCGTATAACAGAAGAAATGATACTAAAGTAGAATACAAGGCAACAACTGAGTACTCAGTAACTGACAACAAAGACATGTTTATAAAGTACCAGTACTGGATGTTCAGACTGAGCGTGTGCAGATCTTCAAACCTCTACATGTTCACATATATTTACACATGCTGTAAAAATCCCTGAATCTGTAAACTGATGAAAACACTCTGTTCTAAAAATAGCCGCAGATCTTCACCAGATTGGCTGAAATGATGAGGTCATCACATAAGGCTCTCCTATAGAGGGGGAGGTGTTCTCTGCCTGCCGTCGCTCTACACAAATATACATGTGAGAGAGAGAGGGGAGGTGGTTTTCATCTGGTACCAAAACCACATGTGAAGGTTTTAAAAAGATCATTTCGTGACTGACGGGCGCTCCGTCACAGGACGTACCCCACCTGTTAGGTTAAAAACAAAAACATCCACCGGACCTGAGTTCTTCATTCATGACAAGTTAGAGGTGTGGGCCTCAATCACCAAGGTCTGCCAATAGCTCCATCCCCCAGCAGGCCTCTTCTTGAGGGCTGGCCAATCAGAGGGAAGGGGGTTTGTGGAGCGGGGAGCCTTAAAGAGACAGTCGAGAGAGAGTTTACTAAAACACCAGAGAGAGAGAAATAGAGATTTTAATGAGCTGTGATTCATGTTAAGATACTACGGGAGCACCAGAGGGACAGAATTCATACCCCAATCTAGAGATTGGTTCTGATATTCTGATGTTAAAAATCTGTCGTTTTAACTCCGACTCTTTTGTTTGTGCTGTTAGTTTATCGCGTGTCGTCTGTTTATTTCTCCTCTCGTCTCTAAAACAACTTTCAGGACTTGTATCCGGGCCTGCGTGTAAACCAGCTCCCTTCTCCAAATAAAGCCGCGCTGACTCAAACACAGTGTCATCCTCTTCATGGGCTGTGTTTGTCAAACATGAACAGTATGATTATATACCATCAGAGGAGAGCGTATTGTTGTAGAAGCAGCTCGTCTTACACAATAACTACAATGTGAAGAGTTCAGGCAGTGTGTGTGTGTGTGTGTGTGTGTGTGTGTGTCTTTGTGTGTGTGTGGACTATTTCCAGCAGAAAGAGTCAAAATGTGTGTTTGTTTCTCTTCATTTGTACATTTCCTGAGCGTTAAATAAGACGTTTGACTTCCAAAACCTGCTCTAGGTACATTTATATCATTGTTAGTGTAAAATGAAACTCAATCTAAGGAGAGGAGGATAAAAACGTCCCTCCGTCAGCGTCGTTCAGCCGTCACAGTGCGATGCCCGTCCGGTTATTTTTGCTCTGTGGCAGCCTGGTGGCTCCACACGCTGACAGTGAAGGATGTGTGTGTGAAACCTGTGTGTGTGTGCATTTCCTGCCTGATTTTTTTATTTTCAATATTCTTGTTTCACAGAAACCAAAATGAAGGAGGCGGTGGAGCCAGAGCGGGCCCGGAGGAATTCCTGCGCGCTGAGTGTTTTCAGGCTGAAATGGAGCGTGACAGCTCGACAGCCAGAGGCCTCACGGCCCCGCTCTCTCCCAGAGATGGTTTCAGGAGCCCGAACCAAGCAGCTGATAGAATAATGTTTGTTATTCCAGCGGGGAAACGACAGGAAAGGACTAAACAAACCAGCAGTTGCTTCACACGCCACAAAAGCCTCGTCTGGCCCTCGGCGAGGCCTCGAGGCTTCGGATTTACAAAGCCGCAGATTTAAGGCGGTTAGCGTCGGTAGCCGGGCGGACGGCACGACGCCGCGGCCACAAAAGACCGGGATTGTCCTGGAGGCTTCAGCACACACCGCGGGGTGTTATCTGTGTCTGGAAGGTGTGTGTTTGTGTGTGGTCGGCCTGAGAGATGAGTCATGTGGAGGGATTAGTGGTGAGTCTGGAGCAGGAGGAGCTGGTGTTAGCGATTAGCTTCAGTCAGTGATACAGTGTGAGCTGATGGAGGGATCAGCTGTGTGCGTGGATGGAAACACGCCTCCTCTCCAGCGGTCGCAGCGTCTGCCAGCAGCCTGGTAGAAAGACAGAGAACAGAAAACAGCTCATGATGAATGTTCAGATACAGATTCTCCTCCACGCTTCACGTGTGTCACAGTCTGAACGTCGGAGTTTCTCTGCATCCTTTTGCTTTTTAATGCCTCCATCATGAAAACAGTCGAGAACAAGGAAATTTTACTCAGTGTAGCATCAGTCACAGAACAGAGTCACAAAGTGCTTCACAGGAAAAATATTAACATGACATGAAAGCACAAAACAACAGAATAAAACAGCAAACGTAAAAGAGTCAAAGAAAGAAAACAACAGCACAATTAAGACATCAGTCAATAAAAGGAGAGTCACAGGCCAAGGAAGAGGGGAGGTGTGCTCTGCCTGCCTCAACTTTTCATGTATGTGCAATAAAAAGAAGAGAGGTGTTCCCTTCCTGCCTTAAATGTTCATAAATGCACATGGAGGAGAGGGAGAGGTGTGTCCCACCTGCCTTAGGTTTCCATGTGCCTATGTAAAATAGAGAGGATGTGTTCCCCACCTAAATTCTACATAGGTGCATGACTTAGAGGGGAGGTGTGCTCTGTCTGCTTTAGGTTTAGATAAATGTACATTATAAAGAGGGGAGGTGTGCTCTGCCTGCTTTAGGTTTAGATAAATGTACATTATAAAGAGGGGAGGTGTGCTCTGCCTGCCTTAGTTTCTACATAGGCAAATGAAATAGAAGGTAGCTATGCTCTCCCTGCCATAAGTTTTCATGTATGTACAAGAAAACCAGGGGAGGTGGGCTCTGCCTGCCTTAAGTTTTCTTTTAAGCACATGAAAGGTAAAGTATTTCTGATTCTGTTGAAACAGAGCAGAGGTGTGCTCTGCCTGCTATAGGTTTTAGATAAATGTACATTATAAAGAGGGGAGGTGTGCCCTGCCTGCCTCAGGCTTTGGCACACATGTCTTAAAACATCTAAAATCTTAGATGTGTTGTAATCCCACATTGATGTGTTTGAAATGTTTCAACATCCAGAAACTCGTCAGTCGTGAATACAGGGATGAGACTGAGCCCACAGAGCTGAACGGAGCTGAACGGAGCTGAACGGAGCTGAACGGAGCTGTTAATGTGCATCTGTAGCTCCACTTTGTTTGCTGGAAATTCATTCTGAGTGATTCCTGCATCATTTTCACGCTCTGCTTTTTTCACTTCTGACACACGGTGAGTCGGTGTCGAGTTTAAAGCACAGACCTGATAACACCCCAGTGCTCAAGTTGATGTTGACTGTTTATTCTCACTGATGCTGAAACGTCTCGGAGAGCACATGAAGGCAGAGTCGCCGTCAGCCTGCATCGTCTCCATGCTCAGACTCTCTCTGCTGTCAGAGCACGAACGTCTCCTGGAGCTGTTGGTATGAAGTTTATCTCGCTGTGATATCAGAGGGGGAAGATTTCAGCCTGCTTTCTGCTCGGCGTGTTGAACTTGGCTGTGTTTACCTGCTTGTTGCTGACTGTTGAGTCATTCCTGTGAAAAAAGAGAAAGTGTGGCTCTGCAGAGAAGCTGAAACTTTAGACGGCTGCTGGATCCTGCTGGTGCTGTGATCTTTGTTAACCAGGAAGCCCTCTCCTCTCAGACCTCAGGAGCTGCTGGTCTACCTGCCTGATTGGACAGTTTGAGTTAATAGATGTGAGAACTTGTTGAAGCAGTAGTTTTCTCTGGTGTTACCTGCTGTGCTCTCTCTCTCTCTCTCTCCCTCTCTCTCTTCATATGAAAGTGTGAAGCTGGAGGTGAAATATAAATGATTGAGCTCCTGCTGCTGCCGCCGCAGATCGTCTCACAGCAGACAGAGCTCAGAAATGAAAACGATCAAAGCGTCTTCAGATTCTCTCTCCTCTCCAGGTTGTTTCACACGATGTTGAATTTCTCCTCTCTGCAGGGAGACCAACCTGCAGGACCTCCAGCCGTGCAGGACTTCAGTGTTATATTTGACTGATGTGTAAAAACAGCTGGAGGAGGAACCAGGAGGTTAAAGAGCTCAGTGTTTACTCTGGAGCAGGACTGGTTTTAGTTTGACCTGAGAGAACACGAGCTGCAGAGACACAGACAGCCATCTTTTTTTAAAGGGAAAAGAGACGTTTTATCAGCCCGTAGTTTTACTGATTCCTCTGTGTGTCGTTTTCAGGTTTTCTTTACGTCCTCTGGGTCTTCTCCACAGACAGCTTTCCTGCCTTCCTCAAATCTGGCCCCCTTTCCTCATCTTCTTTCCGAGCTCTCTCCCCTCCTTTCCTTGTCTTGTGTCCTTCTCTGGCCTCCTTGTCTTATCTCCTTCCTTCTTTGGCCCCCTTTCCTCATCTTCTTTCCGAGCTCTCTCCCCTCCTTTCCTTGTCTTGTGTCCTTCTCTGGCCTCCTTGTCTTATCTCCTTCCTTCTTTGGCCTCCTTTCCTCATCTTATTTCCTCTCTCTCTCCCATCCTTTCCTTGTCTTGTTTCCTTCTCTGGCCTCCTTGTCTTATCTGCTTCCTTCTTTGGCCTCCTTTCCTCATCTTATTTCCTCTCTCTCTCCCATCCTTTCCTTGTCTTGTTTCCTTCTCTGGCCTCCTTGTCTTATTTCCTTCCTTCTTTGGCCTCCTTTTTCTCATCTACTTTCCTCTCTCTCTCTCCCATCCTTTCTTTGTCTTGTTTCCTTCTCTTGTGTTCTTTTCTCGTAGCATCTCTCTCTTTCTTTCCTTGTCTTGTTTCCTTTCTAGCCTCCTTCTCTTATCTCCTTCCTTCTCTGGCCTTTTTACCTTGTCTTCCATCCTCTCTTTACTTTCCCTGTCCTCTCTCTCTCTCTCTCTTCTCCTCCTACAGCTCTCCCTCAGCTCCTCTGACAGCAGGGTTCATGTGTGAGTTATGATCTGGATCCTGGTCTGATCCTGGTCTCTGTCAAACCCTGCACGTTGCCTCCTTATCAAGGACTCGTTGCTCTCTCACTTCCTTTCTAATCCTTCTCGTTAACTCCTCTCTTCTTCTTTGGGTCTGATTCCACATTTCCTCTCTCTGGCAGACGATCTGCGACGACCAGATGATCGTCAGGAGATGAGAAACTTTTAGTAAAGATTTTAGTTAATATGAATTCATTCAGTGAAGGAAGTAATTATTTTAAGATGAATAATGATTCAGATGTTATTCTCACCACAACTTCTTGAAAATTAGCGACGATTTTTCCTTAAAAAAGAAGTGTGTGGATGATTTTATGAGAGCAGCCGTTTTGAAAAGAGACAAATTACAGTTCATCGATGTTGAACAGCCTCATTGATGTTTCTGGTCAGTAAAAATAGGATGGAAGTCTTGAACTGGTGTTTGTGCTCTGAGTCCTCTCCTGGGACTCAGAGCGGCTGTCTGAGTCTGCTGGAGACGAGAACACAGACGGGTAGAGGACGTTCTGTTATCAGGAGCACCGTCTCTGAGCGTTACGGTACACCTCCTGGAGATAATCCAACACTTTCATCGCTGTAAGTCACAGAGAGCTGATGAAATATAAAAATAGAGCTGAGGGTTAAAAATACCTTCTGATAGATAACAGGTGACCTGGGCCTCATCTGTTTCAGACCTCATTCATCACAAACTTACAAAATCATGAATGACTCCTTGTTCTAGTTTCTGTTTGCCAGACTTCCTAAAATATCTGGGAACATCCATATATCTTCCTAATCTAATTCCCCTCTAATCTGCGGGATTATTTCATGAAGCCTTTATTCGTCATGCTCTCTCTGCAGACTCCTCGTTCCTCCTCGGTATCAGCAGCCAAACGCTCTCCCACGCGGCGATCTGAGATCAGCAGAGTCACTCATGAATCATGGTGACGGGGTGTGAGCGGTCATCCCGTGACTCAACAGCAGAGAGGCGCTGAGAGCCGGACACAAACAAACAAGGACAGAGAGAAACAGGTCAGGTGAGAGCCGGTACCAGGTCAACACGCCTCAGACTGCCACCCTGACCTCTGACCTCTGACCTCTGACCTCTGTTACAGTCCACAGTGTAACTGTAATCTGAAAATGTAAACAAAGCAGCATGAAAGTGTCCAAAGCAGGATGACTTCATCCTGTTAGATATTAGTATGGAGCTCTGACAGCAGATGGTGTCAGATTTCTCTCTCATGTACGTTTCTGATATTAAAGCTCCAGTCAGGAGTTTTTACTGGCTGTGAGACGGACTGAACAGTTACTCCACTTCCTGACCAACTGAAGAGAAGGACACCTTCAGGAATGTGTCAGCTGTTACTCTCTCCTCTCTGGTCTTCATCGCTCACTTCTCCATAAACTTCAGCTGTGGACCATCAGCAGGTTAAATCACCTCTGTCTCCAGATCACATCACTCCTGTGTGTTCAGCGTGTTCAGGTGTGTGTGTGTACTTTTCACATTTCTAACCCTTGGACATTTGAAAATATTCAGCATTTTCTAACATTTTTTGTCCCATTGAAATTAATGGAAATGATCTGTCACCATGGAAACCATGGAGTTCAAACCAAGGTGAGAGCTCAGATTCAGATTCAACACACAGAAAAGCTGTCTGTTGACCTGATCCTGAATCAGATCTTACAGACATGTTACAGTCATGTTACAGACATGTTACAGACAAGTTACAGTCATGTTTCAGACATGTTATAGACATGTTACAGACATGATACAGACATGATACAGTCATGTTACAGACATGTAACAGACATGTTACAGTCATGTTACAGACATGTAACAGACATGTTACAGTCATGTTACAGACATGTTACAGACATGTTACAGTCACGTTACAGACACGTTACAGTTATGTTACAGACACGTTACAGTCATGTTACAGACATGATACAGTCATGTTACATTCATGTTATAGACATGTTACAGTCATGTTACAGACATGTTACAGACATGTTACATTCATGTTACAGACATGTTATAGACATGTTACAGTCATGTTACAGACATGTTACAGACATGTTACAGTCATGTTACAGACATGTTACAGTCGTCATGTTACAGACATGCTACAGACATGTTACAGACATGTTACAGACATGTTACAGTCATGTTACAGACATGTTACAGACATGTTACAGTCACGTTACAGACACGTTACAGTCATGTTACAGACACGTTACAGTCATGTTACAGACATGTTATAGACATGTCACAGACATGTCACAGACATGTTACATTCATGTTACAGACATGTTACAGACATGTTACAGACATGTTACAGTCATGTTACAGACATGATACAGTCATGTTACATTCATGTTATAGACATGTTACAGTCATGTTACAGACATGTTACAGACATGTTACATTCATGTTACAGACATGTTATAGACATGTTACAGTCATGTTACAGACATGTTACAGACATGTTACAGTCATGTTACAGACATGTTACAGTCGTCATGTTACAGACATGCTACAGACATGTTACAGACATGTTACAGACATGTTACATTCATGTTATAGACATGTTACAGTCATGTCACAGACATGTTACATTCATGTTACAGACATGTTACAGTCATGTTACAGACATGTTACAGTCATGTTACAGTCATGTTACAGTCATGTTACAGACATGTTACAGACATGTTACAGTCATGTTACAGACATGTTACAGTCATGTTACAGTCATGTTACAGACATGTTACAGACATGTTACAGTCATGTTACAGACATGTTACAGTCATGTTACAGACATGTTACAGTCATGTTACAGTCATGTTACAGACATGTTACAGTCATGTTACAGACATGTTACAGACATGTTACAGACATGTTACAGTCATGTTACAGTCATGTTACAGACATGTTACAGACATGTTACAGTCATGTTACAGACATGTTACAGTCATGTTACAGACGGCAGTCCTTCCTCTTCAGATCTGATATTCTGTGACAACGAAATGTCTTAGCGGTTAAATAAAAACATTAACATGTACTGTTTCATGTGAGTTTTCTTTTTTTTCTTGAACACGTGTGTGTGAGCCCTCCACAGGTGCATCCACTCCCCAACTAACAGCCTGATGGAGCTCCTGTGACGGCTGCAGGTTGAAGCCTCACCACTCACCAATCAGGAGGTCCAGACTGGGCCTTAATGTTAGCATTTGTTTTGTCAGTGTGAAATCCTTCTTTTGTGTCTCTTTATGATTTATCAGAAAGGATCTGAGTCGTGGAGATGGAGACCCTTTGACATGAATCTAACACCCTGAGGTTGGCGTCAGCAGACAGGAGGAAACAGAGCGCTAAAAATCACTGCTGCAGTCTTTGTCCTCGTCACATCCTCTGTGTTTTTGACCTTTGTGCAGTAAAAGCAGCTTTTGTTCAGGAGTCTGACCCCTGATCTCTCAGTAATGTTGCTGGACTTGATTCATTTGGAGTCCAAACAGGAAGTAGTCGTGTATTTTCTGTGTTTGTGGTCGTGCTGAAGTCTATCCGGACGGTCTGGCTCTGCAGCATAGCTGAGCGGAGACGATACGATCTGCAGCGAGGACACAAAAGAAGTGACAGGTGGAGGACTCCTCTTAAATTCAGCCTGTCAGGAAATAATCACCACAGAGGGACTCCGACCTGTATTTATCTCCTCTGAACTCCAGCACACCTGAAGCAGCTGGAGGACGGAGGAGGAGCTTCAGTTCCAAACGACTCTGAAAACAAACTCCCAGCATGTTCATGACACCTCTCTGTTTACAGTCGGAGTCTGTGAATAAGATGTGTTACACTAAATCCAAATCATGACACACCCTGAGATGTGGAGCGTAAGACGCTCTGTGAAAACAGCACGATGGGAAAACAAGAGATACTGACTGACTGCACCACTTCTTAACCTCCTTCACTGGGACATGCGTGTCATTTTAAACACGCCTTCATTCAAAACAAGACGTGACCAGCGGAGAGGAGAAGAGAGGGTCACAAGAGTCAGAGCTCTGCGTGCAGCTCATGTATCTGTACCTGACAGGTGTTAATGTGGCCACAGGTGGAGCTCTCTAACTGAGGTTGATATAAAGAGCTACACATCTGCACACAAACTGCACATTGAGGACTCCGCTGAACGTTCCAGAAATCATCAGAAACAGTTTGAATCCCTCCTGATCTGCAGCTCGGCCTGAGTGAAGGAAGTCTGACTGTTCCCCTGAAACCAGCTTCACGCTGAGAATAATGATTTTTTTCTTTTTAATAAATGTTCATGAATAAAGAACAAACGTCCAGACTTCATTTGTAAAATTGTAGATATGATTGATATTAATGAGAGTCCACAGGTGTTCTGCACGCCTCTGAGCTCTGAGCGTCAACACAAGAAAGAAAGAGTCCTCCTCCTGTTTCCTTCAGTGAACGTTTGGTTCTTCCTTCACCTGATAACTGATCAGATCCAAACCAACACAGACTGTTGTTCATTCGTTGATCTATCTGCTCCGTCTGACTGTTTAAATTATTCTGAAGTTTAACCTCTTAAACTTTGTTTCTCTGACATATAGAGTTAAAACGAACATCTATCAGTAAATACGAATTATTCCTTTAACAGAGGATTAAAAAAGCATTAAAATACTGTACGGCTGGGCTTTTAGCCGAGCATGTTTTCAACTCTCAAAATGCTGCTTTGATTTAATTTTATTTAATTTTATTTAAAACTTTGATTATCAGGCAGGATCTTTACTTCTTTTTATCTGGTGGGAGATTTTAGCCTTTTATAAACTGTAGTGGCTATTTGTCAAAACAAAGGAGAAGAGAAACTAAAGAGTAAACTCGGGAATAACTTTAACAAACCGCCACGATGCACCTTTCCAGTTGGGTCGTACGCAGGTCAAAAGAAAGCTCCTCACACAAATTCAATTTGCGTCTTTTTTACTGAGAAGAAATTGTTCACAAACATTTCTCACGTCTCACCGACCTGGTAAAAACCTGTATCCCCTTCCAGGTGCATGACCCCCAATGACACACCCCCTACTATTATAGGTTTCCTGTGAGGTCACTGCCTGGCACCGTGCCTATTGCCCCCTGGTAATCACAATGACGAACACATATACACAAAAAAAACCAATCTAATGAAATAGCTACAACATAAACTGTTATATTTTCATTAATGTTTCTTTTAAGGTTTTTATTCTTCCCCTCCTCACATTCTTCTTTTATTTCTCTTTTATTTTTTTAAAGCACTTTAAAACCCTGTCTTGAAAAGTGCTTTAAAAATAACGTTTTCATCTTATTATTGTCATTAAATTATTCATATTAGTGTTGTTGTTGTTGTTGTTGTTGTTGTTGTTACTAAAATACTGAAATTTTCAAATAACAGCACCTGCTTCAGACTGCTTTAAATTTAATTTAACACAACCATCATCATCATCATCATCATCATCATCATCATCATTGTTTATATAATGATGATGATGATGTTGCCATAACTCAACAGGAACTTCCATAAAAGGTAAACATTCAAGCTTCAGACTCCGCCCCCAAAGAAAGAAGGTGCGTCAAAAGAAACAAACATATTTTTACCTTTCTCTCTTAACCTGTCTCTATCACACACACACACACACACACACACACACACACAGAGGGAGGGAGAGAGAGGGGGGGGGGGGGGGGGTGGCTGTGAGTTATCAGATGCGACTGATGACTCTGCAGGTAACCATGGTAAAAAGGTGAATCATGCTTTGTCACCGCTCATTGAACAGTCAACAAACAAACACTGTTTGTTACTGACCTGCTTCCTGAACCTGCGTACTGCACCTTTAAAGACCTGAGACCACAGGAACGTGTGTGTGTACCCCAAAAAAAGATCCAAAATCTAACTGAGGAAACTTTCACACCTTCAGTTTGTAGCTGTGGGTCAACTTCTGACGTTTTATAAGAGTTTATCTAGAAGATATCCTACTGCAGTACTCCAAATACACACACACACACACACACACACACACACACACACACACACACACACACACACACACACACAGTCAGTGAGAGGTGTGTCAGCATGATTCATGCGGCTCAGACAGAGTTTAACTTCAGTAAATAAAACAAAGAAATTTTAATCCCTCCACTCAGAGCACAAATCCACACAGAGCTCTGGACCTGCTGAGGAGGAGGAGGAGGAGGGACAGGCCCCGCCCATCTGAAGAGATGATGAAGAGGAGGAAGAGGATGAAGGAAAGAGAAGTAAAGGAAGGAGGAGGAATCAGAAGAAGAACGTTTAAAGTAATCCAGGAGGTCATGACAGACACACAGGAGAAGAAGAAGAAGAAGAAGAAGAAGAAGAAGAAGAAGAAGAAGAGCAGGAGGAGGAGGAGGAGGAACTATTTGTTCAGCCTGGACTTCATTGATTTCAAACCTTGAGGTGATAAAAGTTCTCAGAGGAGTCGATGAGATCGACTGGAGCTGATCAGCTCAGTCAGGAAGCAGCTGACGCTCTGTGACTGACAGATAACAACAACAACACACACACACACACACACACACACACACACACACTTTATTAATTACTTATTCTTTGAGGATGTAATTTCATAAAAGAAAATGATTCTATTTTATTATATTTATTTTTTCACAGGAATCCTCGAAACATAAAATAATAACAGAGACATGAATTAAAGAATAAAAACAGGAAGAATTGTTCTCTGAACCATGAGGCTGATAATCAGTCGTCCTCCTGCCTTTATAAACCAGTTCGAGTTGATTCATCTCTGTTATTTTTACAGTTTTTAGCTCAGCTTTCAAAAGAAAAACTTTGTGACACAAACTGAATAAACTAGAGATATTACAGACCAACAGCTCCCTGTGAGACATCTGACTGTGATGACACCGTGTCTAACCTTAACCAGCTCTTTCACTGCAGGAACAAAACAAGTGATTTTCCTTGGAGTTGCTGGTCTGTCTCTGCTGAAACTGAACGTTTCTGGTTTTCATGAGGTCTCATGTTGGTGTTTTAGAGTTGAGATCAATAAGAGAAAAGATGGATACACAAACTGAGTAACTTTACAAGGCAGGGGTAGACCAACAACTCCTGTGTTCTGTGCTGAAAAATCAATGTTTGTCATTTAAGACGCACAAATGATGAGAGAAGCGATGAGAGGAAAAGAAATGAGAGAAGGGTTGAGAGAAAAATGAGAAAAGGATAAGAGAATGAGATGAGATGAGAGAAGGGATGAGAGAAGCATGGTAGAAGAAATGAGACAAACAGTGAGAAAAAACGATGAGTAAAGCGATAAGAACAGTGATGAGAAACAATGAGAGCAGGAATGAGAGAAGAGATGAGAGAAGGATGAGGTCAAAGGTCAATACCTGGAGTCTTTATTAACATGGAGAGGTGCAGTCAGACCTCTGGTAAGCTGTTTGATTAAAGTGGCCTTATACAGACTTCATACTGGATAAAGTGTGTGTGTGTGTGTGGGGGGGGGGGGGGGGGGGGGTCCATCAGCTCTCAGTGCTGCATCAAAGCGCAGGCTGTCATCATATCTGGTACCACAGAGGTGTCCTCACAGATAAAAGATAAGGTCCTTGACAAGGGGCGGGGCTAACACTGACAGGTGAGATATCCAGTAAGAAGCTCAAAGGTTTGAAGTGTGTCAACAGCTGAAGCTTCACATCTGTTAGCTAACACTCACCTTCTTCTTCTTCTTCTTGAACAGCCAGAGGAAGATGCTGCAAGCGGTAAATCACTTTCTCAACGAGTAACGGCCAACTGCCGCTACGCACACACACGCACACACACGCACACACGCACGCACACCAGATGAGTATTTATAACCTGCAGGCGGACGGAGGATGAGATGAAATAAAGATGGCAGCGTGTGTAAACTGTGTTGTTGTTGTTGCGAGCAGCAGGCAGATGTGCTCAGAGATTAGATCTGACCTCAGATCAGAGCCACCGCTGTTATTTAAGCTGCGGTGGGTCGTGGCTGCATGCTGGTGTAACAGACAGACCTGCTGGGAGGACCTGGGGGGGGGGGGGGGGGGCTGCAGGAGCTGGTAGGAACTGAGGATGAAGGGAACCACAGACACCCCACAACACCCCCCCCCCCACCTCCCCCACGGTGAGGACGGCCACAGGAAGCATGTGGGCTCTGCAGGAGCAGCAGCACAGCTACACACACTTCCTCTTTACATATGAACACACACACACACACACTCACACTCACACACTGTCTTACATAAGATACACGACATGATTAACTCTACAGCCATCTTTTCACCTCTCTGTGATGACTTTTCTGAGTGTTACACAGTTTTCAACAAAAAAGGCAACAATTGAAGAAGGAAACGTGTTTCTGCAGAAAGTGTTTTTATCATCTGCAGAAATTTAAAAGTCATGTGACAACAGAAAACAACCCAAAACTTCAGGACATCCTTCAGGAGATGTTGAGCTGCAGATTTGAATGCAAACCACCCAAACTTTTCACGCTGACTTTTCCAGGACTTTTTCCTGACACCACGTGATGAAACTTCTACAAGAAGTCAGGAAGAAGCAAACAACACTCGAATCATGCAGCCAGTGTGACTTCATAAGAGAGACGTGCAACAGCATGATCAGAAACACAGAGGAACGTTTCCCTGCAGAGAAAAATGAAGATCTTACTTCCTCCTCATCGAGCAGTTTGTCGTTGCTCCAAAAGCACATAATGCACTTCAGAAACCTTCCATGACAAAATGTAGGAAAGAGGTTTTGTTGTAAGTCCAGAAGCCGATGCAGAACCTTTTACTTCATGTCTGAGCCTGTTTCAGTCTCAAGCTGAACGTTGTGTGTTTATGTATAAAAAGTATATACTGTATATATATTTAAAATACGTCCTGAGTTTATTCAGTCCATTTATTTAGTCCAGCAAGTTTTGATGTTAAAATCATCTGATTTATGTCTTTCAGACGTTGCAAGACCACAAACAAAAATATTAGCCGCTAACACCTCATGTCTCATGTTTTTCTCCTGTTATCAAAAGTTTATTTTAGTTTATAAACCGACCTGAATCATCTTAAACTGTAGAGTAAAAGAATCAATCCAGAGCACTGTGAGGCTCAGCAGAAAGATTGGACGAACACCTGTGGTCAGACTGATCACATCATGTTTGAATCAGCCCACATGACCTGATCAGAAGATCGGCTAAAATATAAACAACCAATCAATGAGATCAGCCCAATCCATCCATCCATCCATCCATCCATTTATCCATCCATCCATCCATCCATCCATCCAATCATCCATCCATCCATCAGTTCATCCATCCATCAGTTCATCCATCCATCCATCCATCCATCATCCATCCATCCATCATCCATCCATCCATCCATCCAACCATCCAACCATCCAACCATCATCCATCCATCCATCCATCCATCCATCCATCCATCCATCCATCCATCATCCATCCATCCATCATCCATCATCCATTCATCCATCCATCATCCATCAATTCATCATCCATCCATCATTTCATCATCCATCCATCTGTCCATCTATCCATCCATCCATTCATCAATCCATCCATCCATCATCCATCCATCCATCCATCCATCCATCCATCCATCCATCCATCTTCCATCCATCCATCATCCATTCATCCATCCATCCATCATCCATCCATCCATCCATCCATCCATCATTTCATCATTCATCCATCCGTCCATCCATCCATCCATCAATTCATCATCCATCCATCATTTCATCATCCATCCATCCATCCATCCATCATCCATCCATCATCCATCATCCATCCATCCATCCATCCATCATCCATCCATCCATCCATCCATCCATCATCCATCCATCCATCCATCCATCCATCCATCATCCATCCATCCATCCATACATCCATCCATCCATCCATCCATCCATCCATCCATCATCCATCCATCCATCCATCTATCCATCCATCCATCCATCCATCCATCCATATATCCATCCATTTATCCATCCATCCATCCAATCATCCATCCATTTATCCATCCATCCATCCAATCATCCATCCATCCATCCATCCATCCATCCATCCATCCATCCAATCATCCATCCATCCATCCATCCATCCATCCATCCATATATCCATCCATTTATCCATCCATCCATCCATCCAATCATCCATCCATCCATCCATCCATCCATCCATCCATCCATCCATCCATCATCCATCCATCCAATCATCCATCCATCCATCCATCCATCCATCCATCCATCCATCCATCCATCCATCCATCCATCCATCCATATATCCATCCATTTATCCATCTATCCATCCAATCATCCATCCATCCATCCATCCATCTATCCATCCATCCATCCAACCATCCATCCATCCATCATCCATCCATCCATCCGTCCATCCATCCATCATCCATCCATCCATGCATCCATCCATCCATCCATCCATCCATCCATCCATCCATCCATCCATCCATCATCCATCCATCCATCCATCCATCCATCCATCCATCCATCATGGATTTTGTTGGATGTAAACAGATTAACTTCCTTTAAGCAGCGTTAAAGAATAAAATCATATTAAAAACTTTGACTTTTGAATATTTGTTCACAGTTTCACTGAATCTGAGGAAGCTTATGAGGTAGTGACCTCTGACCTTTGCATTCTGTGTTTCCTTTGTGTAGTTGGTCTGTTTTATTTCCTGCTGAGCTCATCATTTTCTCCACGAGTGTTTGAAACTGAACTCAGTCATCATTTTTCTCAGTGACTCACGACCAAAAGCATGAGAACGAAAACATGCAACACATGCAGGTTCTCAGCTTTGACACTCATTTTTAAGAACGTTGTCTCATGTGCAGCGCATCAGTCGTTCCAGCAACACTTTTATTAATGATTTAAAATAAAAAGATCAGATTCCTTAGAACATTTCATGCTCCCTCTGTGAACATTAGCTTCATTTTCTCGTGTTGCATGAGAAAAATGTTGTAAAAGAGAGACTATCAGAGAGATTCCTCTCTGCATTAGGACGATTATGATATATGATGTTTATATTAAGGAGTTCCAGCTCCAGGGTCTGAATTTGAGGTCTGATTTAAAGCAGAAGCATCATTTTGTCAGACAGAGTCCGCTCCAGTTGTTTCACCTCTTAATCCACATCATGTTTCATCGTCATGTCCCCGTGAGAAGAGCTTCATACGCTGAGATTTAAACCTCTCTGCTCGGTGTTGGACGCAGAGATCAGAGATGACCCTGGTCTGACTGACCCTGGAGCACAAACAGAAAGAGTTTTGAGTTTCAGATTTGAGGAGAAAGTTTCCAGACGGCGATGAGAGCTGCATCCCGGCTCTCACAGCCCGCTCCGTCTCCGTCTTTAAGTCTTTGTTTAACGTGGAGACCGCGTCCGTCTGTGTTTGTCCGTCCTGTAAACACTGAGCTTTTGTTTTCTGGCTGCGGACACTTAAGAGGAGGTTTGTCCTGCACTTGGACTTCGTGGAAGTTATTTTCTGGTTTGTTTTGGAGGCCTTGTAAATAGTTTGTGATTTGTGGCGAGCCGAGCCGTCAGCTCCTCGTTGGGAGTGGAGAGGAGCTTTTTCCCAGCTGTCTCCATCTGTCCCCCCTCCATCACTCGCTCTGCTCTCTGTCCTCAAAACAACATCGCCCAGTGCACAGCGTGAATCCAGCCGCAGCATGGCGCCTCCGGCTGCAGGTTTGATAACGGAGGGTGTGGAGGGTCCTGAACCTGCAGGAGGTTGTTTGAAGCTCATGATCCCTGTGGATGGTGATCCAAGACTCTAAGAGTAAACACTCCTGTTTGTTTCCTTCATGCAAAGTTCTGCAGAAAATGAGAGTAAAATGACCGTTTGGATACTTTAAAAATCAAAGTTTTTTTTTTATTTTGCAGGAACAAAAAGAAGAGAATCAGTAAAATTTGTCACATTAGACACACAGATCACACACTCAGAGGTCAAAATGCAAGTTTTCGGTTATAAACAGATCAAATAAATAAATGTTGGACAAAGAGAAGACTTCTTCTGGACTGGGAAACGGAGCCCAGCTTAATGTCAGAAGGCCCGTTAGTCAGATAATCAGAAAGCCCTGATTTACTGACTAACAGGCCTTCTGAGAATGGTGCAGAAGATACCGTAATATCCTGAATATAGGATCACTCTGGTTACAAATAGGGTTTGCAAATGGGAGGAAAATTTAAGGAAAAGTTTCCTGAAAATTTCTATGAACATTTTTTTAGCTCAGGAATATTAGAAATTTTCAGGTCATCAACTTAAATGAATTTTTCTGTTAAATTCTGAGAAAATTTGGGAAAATTTTGTTTATTTATTTCATCTCGATTTTAAAATCGTTGCATCAGACATGTTTACATGGATGTCTGCTTCTAACAAAAAAAAAACTGTTTCATACATGTATGTGAGCGGGTACATGCAGTTAATATAAACTCCACAAACTTCCCTGAAAAGTTTGTTTAGTCCTGAAAATTTCCATGGACGGTTTCCAACTTTGAAAATTCCCAGAATTTTTCCTGATTACAAGACGATTCCTGTCGTCTTCAGACCTCCCTCAAAGACTTCTTGAAGACTGAATTTTGTTTTATTTTTTATTATTTTTTTATAATTAACACTTTATTGAACATTTGAACAAACATTGCCACATTAAAGTCCATAAACCTAATGGTCTGTTCATCATTTTTTAAGATTTTGAAAAAATAAATAAATAAAATAAAATAATTAAAAAAAAAATTAATAATAATAATTGAGAAATCAATAATCCATTCTCAATACAAGGATACAATAAACAAAACGATAGCTCAAAAAGAATACAAAAGAGTAAAACTAAGACTTAATAAAATATGGAGGTTTGAATCAAATTCAATTCAAATTAAATCCATTTTTAAAAATAAAAAAAAATAAATTTAATTAAATTTTGTTTTATTTTATGTTTTATTTAATATGAATTGAATTTGATTTCTTCTCTGCAAACAGCTGAAAGTTTGTCAAACCTAATTTGTAAAGGGGGGGGGGGGGGTGCTTTAAGTGTTATGGGTGCACTGGCCCTTTAAATAAAGGTACAGGTAATTTAATATTATAACTTATTTTCTCCTCACCAGCAGGTCACAGAGTCTCTGCAGTCTGTGTGGTTATGAAAGTGGACCAGAGTTGACTCAATTTAGCGAATTTAGAGAAACTACAATGAATTTATTCAGGAAATGCCAGCTCCCCTCCTGGGGGGGGGGGGTCTCGAGATGTTGATCCTGGACGCCGAGGAACACGGGAGACATAATACACACAACACCCACAATCATCTCGGTGCCAAACACCAACACTGCTGTGGCTGCACTTCTTTGTTCCTGAAGGTGAACGCTGCGTCACTGCAGGGTTTGTTTCAGCGTTTTGACCCAAACATGAGAGAGTTTTCACCTCACGCTCGGTCACACCGGTGGACGCCCTCTCTGATTGGTGGAGGGAGAGCACACGTCACGACTGAGGCCAGACGTCACTCACAACCACAAGGCCGAGGGAAGAGAGATGGACGGACACAGTGATAGAGAAAGTAGAGCAGGCTGTCTCAGTGAGTCCACAAAGAGTCTGCGCCTGGTCCCACACGCTGCTCCGTCCCCCTTTAGTGCCACTTTCAAGACGAACTTTCACTAAACGAGGAAGAAAAACACGTCGGCTCAAAGTTTCATCACTCCTCATTCTGCTCCATTTATAACTGCTGCTTAAAGGAGCCAGAGAACCACCTTCATGTCAGACATGATCCATTATCATTGGTTCGATTCCAACACTGAGCCACAGCACACACACACACACACACACACACACACACACACACACACACACACACACACACACACACACACACACACACACACACACACTGCTGAGAAAACATACGTGTAAGATCTGTCAGTGCTCAGATTTTAATTGGTGTTATTACGATAAATCACTGAGTCCCACCTGGGAGGAGGAGGAGGATGAAGAGGAGGAGGATGAAGAGGAGGAGGAGAAGGAGAAGGAGGAGGAGGAGGAAGAAGAGAGGAGGTTAAATTTAGAGGGAGAGAGTCAGACCTGGGTTTTGTTCTCTTGATGAAAAAGATTAAATCAGGTCAAACTGAGCATGTGGGCCCTCTCTGCCCTGCGTTTCGCCTCTCAGGCTACAAACAGTTTGCTTTGCCTCCCTTTGCCCCCTCAGTCTGCCACAGACTCAGAGATATATAATCTACATAAAGCCATCCTGCAGATTATGTAATCCTGGGACTTTCAGCACATTGAAACTGTGTAACATGCCGTTGGTGGTGTCTGGACTGCAGGACAGGATGTTGCTCCACTGTCCTTTATCAGAGATGGTTGGAGTCCAGTGGCTCCTCAGTCTAACGGTCATTATTTCCCCACTCTGAGACCAGCCTGAGACAGACTCTAACTTTTCTACCACAGAGTCAACAGGCAGAGGGGGGATGGGACGGACTACTTCCTGTGGGCTGATGTGATATGACGTGATCTGGTTGTCCTCAGTGTTGTCTCTGTTGTTGAGACTCAATCTCTGATGTCATGGGGTTTTATCCCGCTCAGAGTCCTCCATCAACAGGCTCGGCCGTCTTCATGCTTCAGACGGGGCAGCGCTCAGTCTGCTGTTTCTCCACTCAGAGCTGTTTGAGAAGCGGTCCAGTATGGATCAGTACAGTTTGGTTCAGGTCGGATCGGTAATGCCTGATCCTGTTTGAGTTTCAGCTTGATGCTGACAGCCGCATCAGCTACGTAATAAAGTGACGGCAAAGCAGCGTGACCTCGCTGATGAATCCAACAAAGAAGAAAAACATGACAGTAAACAAAGAGCAACGATGGAAGACATCCAGCAGTTCATCTTCTTTGTGATCAGCATGTGGCTCTTTGTTACTCTTTGTTTGGGGATTTAAACATGGCGGGTTACATGTTGATCTTTATTACCGCTGTCTCACAGGAAGTGACGATTCTTTCCACCAATCAACTGACTGCAGTAATTCTAGCTCCACCTTCTGGAGTCGGATCGGTATGTCTGGCAACCCAACAGAAGGGATCTAAAAAGTGGGACGGTACGGGTCAGTTATTTGGGGACCTGTCACAGTTTCAGTCAAAGGAAACGCCACAAAATGCGTGCTGTACCAAACTGAACCGAACTGAACCGAACTGAACTGAACTGAACCAAACTGAACCAAACTGAACCGAACTGAACCGAACTGAACCAAACTGAACCGAACTGAACCGAACTGAACCAAACTGAACCAAACTGAACCAAACTGAACTGAACTGAACCGAACTGAACCAAACTGAACCGAACTGAACCAAACTGAACCAAACTGAACCGAACTGAACCGAACTGAACCAAACTGAACCAAACTGAACCGAACTGAACCGAACTGAACCAAACTGAACCGAACTGAACCGAACTGAACCGAACTGAACCAAACTGAACCAAACTGAACTGAACTGAACCGAACTGAACAAAACTAAACCGATCTGAACAGAACTGAACCAAACTGAACCAAACTGAACCGAACTGAACCAAACTGAACCAAACTGAACCAAACTGAACCGCTTGGTGAAACCAGGCTTTAGCCACTTTGTCTCTAGAGCTTTTCTCCTTTCAAGAGTCAACAAATCTGGAGTGCAGATGACCTTGTGGTCTAAGTCCTGCTCCATATGGGCAAAAAGCCCTTGAGCAGGCAGCCTGGGTTCAAGTCCGACCTGTGGTGACTTTCCACTCTCACCCTGTTTCTTACCCTATCCACTGTCCTGTCCACTCAAAACAAAGGCAAAAAAAGAAAAAAAAAAAAAAAGAAAAAAACTTAAAAAAAGGGTCAACAAATCCATAAAGCAAAATCAAAACCAGCACAGTCAAAGGTTTTCTGTGGCGTCTTATTTGAACTCATGGACTCTGGTTGGTTTAATTTTCTCATTGGTCTCTGTTGGGGTTTGGGTTTGGAGTCAGCCCCATGTGGACACTCGTGGAACTGCAGCTCTAGTCCAGGATGTGGAGTGTTCCTCTGGTGAAAGAGGATTTTTCTGTCTGAATGAATCATGTCAGTGGGTCAGGGACTCTTGAAGTCCACCAGGAGCAGAGGTAGACCTGGAGGTTTGTGGATTCCCCTCTCTGCTGTGTCGTGGCGTTGCGACAGACCCTGCGGTCGCTCTTTCGAGGGACGTTTTGTATTTTTCCTTCTCTCAGGGGGCGGCGGCTGCTCGTGTGCAGTTCGTTGTTGTGCAATTAGTGTGATTTTTCAGTAATGATGGCTAAATGTCCCGACCTCTGACCCTCTGACATGGATGGGAGTGTCTCAGCAGGGAAACGAGGTTGACTCACATGAGGGTTCAGTTCACAACAGACACAAACACACACCCACATGAGCACACACACTTCCTGATTCAGACCAGAAGAAGTGTTTTTCATGTTGGCTTGATGAATGTCATCATCTCAGCTTCTTATTTCATCCAAAATGATCTTTTAAAGAGGTGATTTGTTTTCTCCTCACAGAAGAAAACAACAGGAACAAAGAAACAGAAAAAAAACACAAAGTGAATTATTCTTCACTCTTTAAAAGCTGCTCATCTATTAAAACAGTCTGAAGTCTAATTTGACTGTGATGAGGTCAACGTGGGACTGCAGTCCATCGTTCAGCACCTGGACTCTGCAGGGACCCTGTTTGTAGACTTCAGCTCGGCGTTCAACACCATCATCCCTGAAATCCTCCATCACGAGCTCTCCCACCTCTCTGTGCCTCTCTCTCTCTCTCTCTCTCTCTCTGCTGCTGTTGTTGTTGATGCTTTGTTTACATCATGCTCAGCTGGTCGCTCTGAAGCGTGTTTGTTGTCCAAACCTCTGGAGATGGAGAGCTGGAGCAGCGTTTCCAACTCCTCAGAAAGGAGAGCTGCGATTGGCTGTCCTGGGTTGTGCTCACGCAGTTGTTCACAAAGTGGTGAACTTCGCCCCATCTTTGCTTGTGAGCGACTGAGCCTTTCAGGGATGCTCCTTTTATATCCTGTCCCAGCTTTAGGAACATGTTGCAGCCATCGAATTAAAAAAACAAAGTTTATCAGTTTGAAGAATAAATATCTTGTTTTTGTCGTGTATTCAGCTGAATATCGGTTTTTGTAAATCATAGTTTTCTGTTTTAATTTACATTTTACACAAAGTCCAAACTTCATTGTGAATGAGGTTGTATAAATTATATAAAAACAGTTGTTGTTGTTTTTCACAGAGCATCCTGCAGATGAAGTTTCTCACAGCTCAGATTCACTGAAGTACCAAAACTAGTTTCTAGGAACACGGTCGGTTCCTTGGCTCATGGGATGATGGGTAACATCTTCATGTGGCGCGTGTGTGCGTGTGTAAATATGTGTAAATAAGAAAGAGAGTGTGGTTAGTGTGTGTGTTGGGGGGGGGGGCATTAGAAAAGGGGAAACTTACGGGAAGGAAGGAGAGGAGGAAGTACGAGTGACGGGAAAGAAGCAGCTGGTACTGAAAGATGACAGAGGACCAAAAAGGACAGTTACCTCTCATTTCACACACACACACACACACACACACACACACGCACACACACACCTCAGCTTGTCCCCACATCCTCACTCCTATCAGCGCTGATATCAGTTTCTTCTTCCTGTCTCAAACTGATCCTCTGGACTCCAGGCGTCCTCAGACTGAGCCTGTCTTCAGTTTGGATCTCTTTGGACCAAAGCGCTGGGCTGGTTTTAGAGCAGCGGTCCAAACCTCCCCGTCCAGACTGGACCAGCTGTTAGAAACAAAAAGAAAGGCGTCCTCATTCCTCCTGTCAGATCTTAAATTATAAGGGTTTCTGGATCACACACTTCCCCTCAGGATCTGGACTCTGCCTCATGTTTCTTTCTCCTGCCGGGAAATTATAATCATTAAATGGCAAAAATCCCAGAATCCCCTCTGAGCTCCAGCAGCTCGCTCGCCTGAGGTCCATCAGAACCGTTTTATGTTTTCAAAAACATTTTTATTCCCCTTAAAATTCTGAAATCATGCATGAACCAGGATCCAGGGATCAACAGATAAGCAAACATGTCCGCCCGTGTTATTGAAGAGAGACGCATGTTTACAGCAGCAGAGGTCACGTTCAGCACAAACAATCATAAGAAGACATGTGGATGTGAATCATGTCAAGTTTCTGCAGGATCTCAAACTTTGTTTTCATGGATTAGTTTAAAAACAGTCACAATGTTCCAGATTAAGACTGGATTACAGTCCTGAATCCAGGGATGAAAGTCAAACTGTGATGAGACTGAAGCTGAAATCCGCTTGTTAAGAGGTGACGTCACTAAACTGATTCCGGGTCCAAATCATCTTTGATTCCCACAGTGCTGCGTCCCTCACTGTTTTAACAGGACGGAGACAAAGAAGGACGATCACTTATCCTTTTTTAGGCGTCCATGTGACCTCGAAGAGCAGATTACTAAATCAGACGTCAGCTCAACTGATCTGTAAATTTAGGATTTATTAGAAATTATATAGCTTGAAAAAAACGGTTTTATATTTAGCGTTTAACGAAAGGAGTTTGGGTTGATTTAATTTACACTTTTTTTTCTAAATATTGCAAAAGAATTCAAGAAAACATAATTCACTGTTATTGTTCGAAGTTATGAAAGCCACAGATATCACTGGGTTACTCCTCTGTAAACGACACCTCACTGAGAGCCTGTGCTGAGCAGTGGTCATGTTGATTTCTCAAACTCACAAGGTGGTTAACCCTCATCAAAGAATCAGCGAAAAAAGAAGTGACTGTGAAAAGATTGACCGGTTCTGCCATTATTTCTCTGCCAAGTCATAAAAGAGCGCGACTGTGTTTGGACCTGGAAATGGATGAAACGTCATGGATGACAATGATGCAGGACTTAACAAGCGGATGAGGATGCAAAACATTCAGAGGTCTGAAAAAAAGAAACGTTACAATAAAAAAACAAATATAAACTGGTTATTTAATGAGTTATTGAGGATTAAAGCTGAAAGATAGAAGTTGAAATAATGTCGTTATGTTCTGAGATATAGGCTGAATTAAGTCTTATTATTAAGAGATAATTAGAAAACAGTCGTAATGGAACAAAGTTAAAGCTGAACCAAAGTTAAAAAACAGAGTCAGAAAAAGTTTATATGACACCAGATTTGAACCCAAATAAAGTTTTAATGTCATGAGATTGAGATAAAAAAAAAAAGTGGTCACAATCATTCTGAGATATTAACCCTTTGGTGCCGAACGTCTCACTGTTAATACATGAGATTCAAAGACCTCAACATGACCTACACTTTCATTAAGAGCAGTTTTAAAGCATCATCAGTCGTCTGCAGGCAGCTGAGGATGGAGTTCTTTCCTTTTCAGAATCACTGCTCTCTGGAAATCATCCACACAGTTTGTTTTTCTGAAGAATCCTTTAAAATTTTCAAGAAGTTACAGAAAAAATTGGGTCAAAATTCTGACTCATTCTTTAAAATAAGTATTTTCTACATTGAACGAATGTTTACTGTTTAATATTTACTAAAAAGGGTCAATAAACATCCAAAGAGTCCTGAAACTGAGATGTTTTAAGATTCATGTCTCAAAAATGTAAAATATTATGTCACATTATTTTGTCAGTCACATTTCCCCCTGTTGCCAAAACTTTTATCACTCATAGTTTTTTGTCAGCACAGGTTTGATTTTCTGTTCTTGGTTTCTTTCTGTGTCCATCCAGGTCGTCTCCAGAGACGCTGCCAGTCCGTCCTCTTCCATTTGTTCATTCTCTGAATTTTTGCAATTGACAGAAAAATAAAAGCATCAGATCCAGTGTGCAGAAGGCTCTGCTCTCTCACACTGGAAGAGAGCAGTGGAAAAAGTCTGGAAAAAGTCGTTACAATGTTTTTATGTCACGTCCTGATCAAGTCCAAATAAAATGTTGATGTCATGAGACAAAAACGACGTAACGTTAACGTTTACACAGTTAACATAATGTGAAGAGAATTAAAACGTCGTTTTCATCCGATGCTCGTCTCTCCTCATCCTCACCTCCTGGTTTCATTTCGGCCCACTGTCTCATAATCTGTCCTCTTTTCTCAGATTATAATCCAACAACCTCAGCCGCCTTCACTTTACAACAACATCCTCACAGGCTTCCTTTATGTGTCTAAAACATATTTGAATATTTCTGTGTCCCTTCATCATGAGCCTGAACCACAGCGTCTCTCTCTCAGGTGCAGGTGGTGGTTCTGCAGCTCACACCGGGTTTGGGTTTTTCCACAGCGTCTCTCTGCAGGTGGACGATGAGGATGACTGGTTTTTGGAAAGGAGGGGAAAATCAAATCCTGGACTTTTGCAAATGTGTAAATGTGAAGCTGAAGCAACAGAAGGAACGCTTTGAGTCAGAGAACACAGAGTCCGACCTGAGGAGGATGTTGGTTCATCCTCACAGAAGAAGAAGAAGAAGAGGAAGAAGAAGAAGAAGAAGAACGGCCTGTTATGGAGGACGGGCTGCAGAATTCGGGGAAGGAAACTCCGTCTGTTTGTCTGATGTAATCCAAGGTTTTACATTAAGACTTTTACATCATGGTCACTTCCTGTCTCTGGGTTAGTGGAGTAAAACAAGCGCTGTTTTGTAACGCTACAAATTTTCACACATTCCCTTTCCTCAGAGACTCCACATGTCCCTCCTCTTTCTGTAACCTCAGTCAGAAACCTCGCAGGAAGTTTCCTCTAGGCCTGATGGTTGGCTGGCGGCTGTTCAGGCGACGCGTAAGAGGATGACTGAGAAACTCAACGCAGGAGGAAGCGGAAATATCATCAAATATCATCAAATATCACCAAATATCACCAAATATCATCAAATATCATCAAATATCATCAAATATCAAATATCATCAAATATCATCATATCATCAAATATCATCAAATATCAAATATCATCAAATATCATCATATCACCAAATATCATCAAATATCATCAAATATCATCAGAAATATCATCAAATATCATCAAATATCATCATATCATCAAATATCATCAAATATCACCAAATATCATCAAATATCACCAAATATCATCATATCATCAAATATCATCAAATATCATCAAATATCACCAAATATCACCAAATATCATCAAATATCACCAAATATCATCATATCATCAAATATCATCAAATATCACCAAATATCATCATATCATCAAATATCATCAAATATCACCAAATATCATCAAATATCACCAAATATCATCATATCATCAAATATCACCAAATATCATCATATCATCAAATATCATCAAATATCATCATATCATCAAATATCATCAAATATCACCAAATATCATCATATCATCAAATATCATCAAATATCACCAAATATCATCAAATATCATCAAATATCATCATATCACCAAATATCACAAAAATTTCACCAAATACCATCATATCATCAAATATCATCAGATATCATCAAATATCACCAAATATCATCAAATATCATCAAATATCATCAAATATCACCAAATATCATCAAATATCATCATATCACCAAATATCACCAAATATCACCAAATACCATCATATCATCAATATCACCAAATATCATCAAATATCATCAAATATCATCAAATATCACCAAATATCATCAAATATCATCATATCATCAAATATCATCAAATATCATCAAATATCATCAAATATCACCAAATATCATCATATCATCAAATATCATCAAAAATCATCAAATATCATCAAATATCACCAAATATCATCAAATATCATCAAATATCATCAAATATAATCAAATATCATCATATCATCAAATATCACCAAATATCATCAAATATCACCAAATATCATCATATCATCAAATATCATCAAAAATCATCAAATATCATCAAATATCACCAAATATCATCAAATATCACCAAATATCACCAAATATCATCAAATATCATCAAATATCATCAAATATCAAATATCATCAAATATCATCATATCATCAAATATCATCAAATATCAAATATCATCAAATATCATCATATCACCAAATATCATCAAATATCATCAAATATCATCAAATATCATCAGAAATATCATCAAATATCATCAAATATCATCATATCATCAAATATCATCAAATATCACCAAATATCATCAAATATCACCAAATATCATCATATCATCAAATATCATCAAATATCATCAAATATCACCAAATATCACCAAATATCATCAAATATCACCAAATATCATCATATCATCAAATATCATCAAATATCACCAAATATCATCATATCATCAAATATCATCAAATATCACCAAATATCATCAAATATCACCAAATATCATCATATCATCAAATATCACCAAATATCATCATATCATCAAATATCATCAAATATCATCATATCATCAAATATCATCAAATATCACCAAATATCATCATATCATCAAATATCATCAAATATCACCAAATATCATCAAATATCATCAAATATCATCATATCACCAAATATCACAAAAATTTCACCAAATACCATCATATCATCAAATATCATCAGATATCATCAAATATCACCAAATATCATCAAATATCATCAAATATCATCAAATATCACCAAATATCATCAAATATCATCATATCACCAAATATCACCAAATATCACCAAATACCATCATATCATCAAATATCACCAAATATCATCAAATATCATCAAATATCATCAAATATCACCAAATATCATCAAATATCATCATATCATCAAATATCATCAAATATCATCAAATATCATCAAATATCACCAAATATCATCATATCATCAAATATCATCAAAAATCATCAAATATCATCAAATATCACCAAATATCATCAAATATCATCAAATATCATCAAATATAATCAAATATCATCATATCATCAAATATCACCAAATATCATCAAATATCACCAAATATCATCATATCATCAAATATCATCAAAAATCATCAAATATCATCAAATATCACCAAATATCATCAAATATCATCAAATATCACCAAATATCATCAAATATCACCAGAAAAATCATCTATGAGTGAGTTTACTCTGAGTTTACTGGCAACTGAGTAATACATTAAAACCGACATGACGTCACCTGTCCTCTGGTCTGTTGTTCACTGCAACCCCAAAAACACAGACCTGGTGTAGGACCTGGTGCAGGACCTGTTGCAGAACCTGGTGCAGGACCTGGTGCAGGACCTGGTGCAGGACCTGGTGCAGGACCTGGTGCAGGACCTGGTGCTGTTGTTCAGAACAGAGTGTTTTGATCAGTTTACAGATGGATTCTGGGATTTCTCCAACATGTGAATATGTAGAGGTTTGAAAATCTGCACACGCTCAGTCTGAACATCCAGCATTGTGACTTCATGAACATGTTTAAATAAAGCAGAACACACACTCTTTAATGACCTGAGGGTGAAGGAAACAGGGTGAAGTAGCAGGCGAGTCAGTGCCGTGCTAACTGTCAAACAAAGATGACGAACTGGAACAGGATGAAGCAGCGTGAGCATCATCACACATCAGGGTGCAGGAGAGGAAGTGTGCACCAGTGAGCGAGCTGATTTCATCACCAGGAGGAGTGACATCATCCTGATACATCTCCACATACCTGCAGGCTGCAGGTGAGGAGCTCTGAGACCTGAAAGTCTCCAGCTGTGAGACGGGGAGAACAGGGCGGCTTTAACCAGCAGATACACAGAGCCGAACCTTTTCCCCCCATTACAGCCGGAGGTTTAAGAAGTCTGGAGGAAGACGGAGAGCTCAGGGAGAGCAGAGAACAGAGAGGCAGCATCAGGTGCAGAGAGAGTCTCCAGCAAATATCCAGAGCCCAAAGGTATTACAGGAGGTTCACACACAGCCAGAGGTGCAGCAGTGATCCAGCAACTACACAGAACCATGAGGGAGGGTTAAAGAGTAGATTTAGAGGCTGAGAGACGTGTGACTGCAATGATCGCTGGAACCAAACTGAAAACTGGTGGACTGCACCTTTATTACTTTACATTCTCTGATTTCACTGCCTTTAAATTTGATTTTCTGGTGATGCAGCGAAGCTTCAGCTCAGGACTGTCATAAATCTGATGGAGCAGGGAGGAGCAGGGAGGAGCAGGGAGGGGGGAGGGAGGAGCAGGGAGGAGCAGGGAGGAGCAGGGAGGAGCAGGGAGGGGGAGGGCGGGTGAGTCACAGACAGTAACGGCTGCTCCTCGCTCCTCTCCCCCGCTGAGGAGGCCTCTTGGATTAAAAAACGGGAAGCGAAAAGGGCTGACGGAGGAGAGAGGGCTTCTCCTCTTCTTCCTGTTTCTTTCATTTTGGGACAAACTCTGAAAAAGTCAGTGTGGCCCTTCATACACACACACACACACACACACACACACACACACACACACACACACACACACACGCAAAGCATCATGTGTCCTCTGCCTGCTGTCTTTGCAGGTTTGTTTTGTCTTTTTTCAGACTCCTGCTGCAGGTGGAGCAGAGAGGAGGTCAAAGGTCAAAAGCCCACCTGAGACGCCCTCCTATCAGCTGTTTGTGTGTTTGTTTGTGTGTGTGTGTTTGTTTATCTGCATCTTGTCTCCTCTTACAGACGTCGTGTGTTTTAATTTAAATAAAGTCTTTTTGGTTGGTAAAGAGATCTGGATCCAGTCCTCAGGTTGTCTCCTGAATCAGCAGGTATCAGGATCACCTGTGAGGATCTCCTCACCTGGAGCTGATCACCTGACAGAGGTCATATCAGGAGGCTGAAGTCCACCTGCTCAGATTTCTTTCTGTGCTGTTCGACAAAGTTTTTCTGCCTTGGCTGACTTTTATTTTCTCTTCTCGTGTAACTCTTTTGTTTTATTTTATTGTTTGTTTGTTTTCAGTCTTCACTCAGAGGGAACAGGGTCGGCCCAACCCAACTAAATTATTTCTGAACCAGTAAAATCCTCTTTAATCTGTGGTTTGGATCAGCTGGTTGATGTTCTTCAGTTTGTTATGAGCAGAGCAGACTGTGGTGGGTTTTTGTTCGACCGTCAGAGGAGTCTCAGGTGGTTCAGCTTCAGACCTTCAGACCTTCAGTCCAAGCAGCAGGAGCAGCAGGCTGATCAGGGGTCAGAGGGTCAGGGGTCAGGGGTCAGGGAGGATGACCTCCATGTTTGTTGAGCGTCACATACTTCAGGTGGTTTGAGTCTCAGGGAGTCGCTGAGCGGGAGATAAGAGAGCAGCTCAGACTCTGACTCAGCGTGAAGGACCATCACAGCTGATGGATTCATCAGCCCGAGCGGCACATTCCTCACACACAGACACAGACACAGTTTAAAGGTGCAGTCCGTAGAGTATCACACCTCAAAGATCCAGTGTCTGCTGTGTGGAACTACAGACGGACGACCTCACCCTGGTTTCATCTCAATCAGGAACATGTGAGCAGAAAGCGTCCGTGTGTGTTTTTCTGATCATTAAAAGGAAGGATTTCACTTTCACCTCCTCAGTCAGCTGTGAGCAGCACTGCCTGATGGGAAAACAAGCTCTGACATCAAATGGTGGTTTTTGGTCATCGGAGGGAAAACCACAGAATCCGTCAGAGTCAGCAGGAGCAGATTCCCAGCCTCCCTCCTCCTGTTCAGTAAGACCCGCTCTGATTGGAGGAGGCCGCCGGCTGCTGATCGTAGCCTCCATATTTGTGGTCATGAAATGTGGAGAATTAATAAAAGAGCCGCTCGTCATGTTTGTTTCTGCTCGCCTCTTTGTTCCCCGCTGCATTGTTTCAATTTCTCCTCCCCGCAGATCGGTTTAATCACCATTACGCTCAGTTTACGATCCTCTGAGGACTCTTCAGCGACACATAATGAAACCATAAATATTAAAACACCCGCAAAGAATGAGAGCGACACAAATCAGATTAACAGCCGCAGCTTTGATGGAACCGTTTCAACGTCAGAGTGGTTCATCACAGCCGGCGTTAAAGAAATCAGACGGGAACATCATGAACAGGACGTTCAGAGTGTTGGTATCAGAGAGACGATGATCCTCAGACGCCACGTCCATAAATCACAAACGCTTCAGTTTTTGATCTTTGCTGGAGAAATTCATAACAAACAAACGGACGAGTGAAATGTTCACGCTGCACTCGAGCCAAACTCTGAATCTGTGTTAATGTGGAGTTTAGAGGTGAGTGAGCTCTTTTTCTCCAAAACAGAAAGAAGCTTGTCTCAATCTGCTCCGTACGAATCACTCAACAAAACACTCAAAACACTGTTTCTATAAACCAAACAGATTTTAACAAACTGTCGTAGAAAATCACTGAATCTGTCTGCTATTAAAAATACAACAAAATCTTCATGATCCTGACCTCAAACACCAAGGTCTGCTCATAGCTCCGCCCCCTAGCTGGCCAATCAGAGGGAAGGGGGTTTGTGGAGCAGGAGTCTTAAAGAGACAGCAGCTTAAACCAAGCACAGACTGAAAACACAAGGAAATCCGTCACAGGTGAAACTGATGAAGTGAAAAAGAAGTGGAGAGGAAATGAGAGCAGGATGTTAAAATAAACCAGAGACGAAGGATGCAAGAATTACAAAATAAAAGAGGAAACACCAAAGACTTGATATGGAAACACACAGAGGGAAAACAAGAACTAAAGATAAAAAAAAAATGGGGTGAAAGAGGTAAAATAGAAAGTAAGTAAATTTTATTTGTATAGCACTTTTCACAGACACAAGTCACAAAGTGCTTCACAGTAGAGAACATAGTACAAAATAACAAAATAGTTAAAAGCAACATACTCAAAAACATAGTACACCTGTACATAAAACAAATACTTAAAAGCAACAAACTTAAGAACATAGTACAGCTAAAAACATCAAACAACATTTCTAAAATCACAGTGCTCAATCAGTGCCACCACCGGACGTGTTAGGACGCGAATGCTCGCCTAAATAAATGTGACTTCAAGAGCTTTTTGAAGGTGTCCACTGAGTCCAGAGAGCGCAGGTCCTGGGGAAGTTCATTCCAAAGTCTGGGAGCAACAGCTTTAAAGGATCGGTCACCACGAGTTTTAAAGCAGGTTCGAGGAACCATCAACAAGTTTTGCCCAGACGACCTCAGGCTTCGGGCTGAACTATAGGGCTTAAATAAATCCACAATATAAAACGGGGCCTGTCCATGAAGGGCTCGGAAAGTTAGCACTAAAATTTTAAATTGAAAACGGTAGGCAACTGGAAGCCAGTGGAGAGACTTGAGTACTGGTCTGATGTGGGCTCTCCTGCTGGTGCTAGTCAAGAGCCTGCAGCTGCATTTTGGACTGACTGCAGACGAGCCAAGGCTTTCTTGTTGAGGCAGGTAAAGAGACTGTTGCAGTAGTCTAAACGCGAAGACACAAAGGCATGAATGATCATCTCAAGCTCCTGTTTAGACACCATGGACCTGAGCTTAGCAATATTACGCAGCTGGAAGAAGCAGTTTTTAACCAACTGCCTTGAGTGGTGCTCTAGTGACATGGCCTATAGAAGTAAAATAGAAAGTAAAAAAAGCAAACAGGAGTTTTTTGAACTTTTACAGCTCAGACTTTGATCGAACATCTGCAAAAAAAAAAAAAAGAAAAAGGAGGAAGAAAAACGAATATTTTAATATTTTAAAAATCTTCAGATTGTGAACAGAGTCTGTGGACTGGCTGTCATGGGGAGTGACGTCCGTCTGTCTGTTTGCATCACAGGAAAAATCTGAGCATCAGATCATCGAGTCACTTCCCATCACAGCGAGCGACTGTCCAGTCACGGGGCTTCTCTCTCTCTCTCTCTCTCTCTCTGTCTCTCTGTCTCTCTCTGTATGTGTGTGTGGTGGTAAAGGTCAGACAGTCTGTCAGTGCGCCCTCTCTCTCTCTCTCTCTCTCTCTCTCTCTCTCTCTCTCTCTCTCTCTCCCTCTCTCCCTCTCTCTCTTTCTCTCTCTCTCTCTCTCTCTGTCTAAAGGTGTCTGTGTATAGATGTGACTGTTTCTCGACCTCTGGCTGCTCATTAACCGTCTGCTGGGTAAAAAAAAATAAATAAAACGCTTCCTGATCTTTGACCGGGTCAGAGCACCTGCTGAGGTCAAAGGTCAGCTATTGAAATGGTTAAACTCTCCTTTGGATGGAGGTTAGCTGTGCCGGGGCTCTCTGGTAGAAGTTTAAACAGGTTTAATGTGGAGACTGACCTCATTTTATTCTGAAGTTTGGAGCTTAACCTCTCTCAGCTGAAATCCTCCAAACACGTCACCAAATTAAGAATCAAAGCTGGAAACAAAGCTGCACACTGAGAGCACAGAAACACTCAGAGAGGGGCTGTTTGCTTTGCTTTGGTCTTTATTTTGTCCCTCTGGTGCCCCCGTAGTTTCTTTACATGATCTCCTCTCTGGTGTTTTATAAACTCTTCTTTCAGCTTCTGTCTGAAACACTTTGTTTTAGCTGCTGTCTCTTTAAGAATCCCGCTCCAAAACCCCCTCCACTCTGATTGGGCAGCCTTCTGGAGGTCTGACAGAGGGCGGGGCTATGAGCAGACCTTAGTGTTTGAGGTCCCGCCCCTCCAGTGTGTCATGATGCAGTTCGGGGAGCCTCATGTGATGATGTCATCAAGCTCAGTTAGCTACATGCTAACTGTGGTAGCGCCTCTTCCTCCACGCTGCCCCCTACTGCTCATGTGCAAACTGCATCTCATTAGTCTTTTGGAGCTTCAGGTGTCAGGTGAAGGGTCTCCAGAGCGTCAGACTTCCTTCAGACTGCTTCTCTTTGAACCCTCTCTGTGAAGTGCATCACGTTCTCTGGATCCTCATCAGAACTGCGGATTAGTTTCCTGATCATTTCCTCCTGTTCAGCCTCACAGGTTGATTAATCTGAAATATGCACGCTTTAACACACTCGATCAACACACTCTTTAATTCAGCTCCATCACCTCTGTGACCCCCCCACTCAGTATTAACTGGAAACCAGCCCTGCTCCTCCCGGGTCTTCAGTGGAAACCTGCGTCCTCTGAAACTCCTGCAGCCTGCCAGCTTCTCTGCAGGACTCTGAAACCCAAAACCAGTTTAGAAAACCAAACTATCAGAGTCCGGCTGCGCTCAGTAAAGCATGCAGGGAGCGGATTGGATTACGCTCCTTCATGCCAAAATATCCATGTGCTGAACAGAGAAAACAGCATCATTTATCTGCTGTCAGAGCTACAAGTGGATTCAAGGTTTCAATTAGGAGCAGCAGAGTGTTTCATGATGCAGCAGGTTTTTATTTGAACAGCATCAAATGAACCAGAGTTATTTTTGCTGATTCAGTTCAGACTGAAACCCTGTTTTTGATCCGGGCTGTAAACATGTTGATCTCTGCTCTAAAGATCGGCTCTTTGAACGGCTGTGGACGCGGTTTCTGCTGTTTCTGCACACGGCCCCTAGTGGACGCTCAGGGAACTGCAGCTTTAACACGTTTGCAGTGGCTTCATAGTTTCATAGTAGTGAGACCAGAAGTTTCTGCTTCTTCTCACCTGAACAGAAACATAAAAAAATGCCTCATACCTTTGATTTGTTCAAGTGCTTCGCTACGTTTGTTATGCTAATACCTGAAAAACAAGCGTAACGTTGTGTGACATAAAACTTGTACCCTGAATGCTCCTGATGATCTTTGTGAAACGTTGGCTCCAAATGTTTGTTATAACAACAACAACATAAACAAGTGCATGCTTTGTTATGCCCTCTGTTAGCCTGTTAGCCTGTTAGCGCCCTGCTGGCCTGGTTTGGCTGCCATAAGCTCATTGTAATGTGGGATCTATAGAAGCTGTGATTAGACTCCAACACAAAGGCCTTTTCTTCAGCAGTGCAGGCGTCTGTCAGCAGCTTATATCGCTGCAGAGGACAAACACAGAGCCACAGTCATAATATGTTAAGTTATAAGTTATTGTTGTTGACATTTGCAAGATGAACAAAGTATGACTGAGTTTTCACGTTAGACCAACGAGCTTCAGAGACTTTCAGTGTCCACAAGATTTTACAATAAAAAAGGAGACGCCAAAAACATACTCTGAATAATAACGTGACACTTTTCATAGGTCTCCAATAATTTACCTTCATCTTTATGCTTTTTGTTGCAGAATCCAAATATCATAACAAACCTACATGTTCCTACAGAAGAAGCTGCGCCGTAGTAATAAAAGTATTTGAAAATAGCAACTTAAAAAAAACAGATACAGAAAACCTGCAATACCCCAAATGGCCACTTGAGGCAGCTGCCAAAAGTGAGTCAGTCTTCAAAGAGCTTCATGTTAAAGCCTCAAAGTTTAAAGCACGTTTAAAAACGTTTACAGCCACACAGGACAGAGCTGTTTGACTGTTTATTACTCAGAGTTTAGCTGCTAGAAATTAATCTGATTTATGTTTTGTTTACATTTTATTTGGTTTTTATTACATACATATTTTTATAATTTTCAGCTATATAAGAGTATGAACTGAGTGTTGCAGTCTGAGGTGTTAGTGAGCGTAAGCTTTGATTTGATTTCAGGAAAAAGTAAAGACCATTTTTTGTTTTGTTTTTTATTTTTATTTTTCGTCCGTCAGATTTTTTTTTTTTTTTTTAAAGTTGTTGTTTTCAACATCGTTGTCCCCTCTGGGTTTGTGCGACCATCGATCGACGTGTTGTCATGTGTTTGTGTTGTTTTGTAGTGATTTTAATGTTAACAAGATCAGCACAGATATCAATCTCCCGACTTTGTCAACGGGGGGCGCCAAAGTCAACACAAACCTAAAGTTTCTGACTGTAGCTTTAACTCACTGTAATATTCATACATTCAGCATGTAAACCTCAACCGTAAACAGTCAGGTTCCCGGGTCTCCTGTTTTGAGCCGAGGATCTTTGCCAGAATCTTTGTTTTGATTTTTTAAATTTCCCAGAGCTTTCTTCCTTCTTGGCATCCGTTGGTGACATGAATCTACGAGCAGTTTAAACTCTGACAGAGCCATTAACAAACCACTCTGACATCCACAGGAGAGAGAAACAAAACAAACACAAAGAGAGTCACAAAGAGCTCTCCCCCTCCAAAACCTCACACTCCGTCCTTCATCCAACAACAACATCACATCTGCAGCTTTACGTCGGCTCTGCCGCCACACGCTCGACTTTTTTATTACATTTCTCCTGTTGGATGGGTGAGATACGGCCTCCTCTCATACGTCCTGATAAGCTCTCTCATAGTGTGGTGCAGGCTCGGATGGCAGAGTGATTTATAGCTGCTGGGAGGTGAATGTGCTCTTGTCTGTGCAGAGTGAGAGGAAATGCAGGGAAATATGTGAGAGGGAGGCCGTGATGGCTCTGAATGAGGGTTTGAAGCAGGAAAACATGCATGAGAGGACGAGTGGAAGGAAGAGTTCCTCTCTGGTTACGGGAATCTTCGACTTTCCTTCTTCTTCTGTTTGTCTCTTCGATCACGGCTCGTTCTGATCGCTTCATCTGCTCTGACATTAGTAAACAAAAGAGGTGCTGTCTCAGCAGTTTGTTTGGTTTTCAGTGTTTCCCTCTCGTTCTGCAGCACCTGCTGCCTCTCATTTGGTGGCAAAGAGCAGAGAAGAAGAAATTACCAACCAAGTCTCTTCAATCTGCAAATCAAACTCAACAAGTTTTGCATTTTAGACCAATCAGACAGAGAGACAGCTCAGAGGTAGAGACTATGAGAGGTCCCTAAAGCTGCTTCTGTCTGAGACACTCTCATCAGATGTCTCATGGGACCCAAATATTTGTTTTCAGAGTTACAAAGTCTTTTCTTTTTTCTAAGGTTGACTTTCTGCTCTGTTTTAATGACCTGAAGACACTCAGCGTCTGTTTTAAGGTACCCAGAGGACCTTCAGTCAAGACACCTTTTGAGACAGACCTGGAAGTTGTTTTTGGGGTACCTTAAGGTGGTATTCAGGGCCGACTGTTGGATATATTTTTACACTTCAGCTCATAGTCAAAAACTAAAGGTTGTCTTTTTTTGGGTACCCTGTAGTAAGGATATCTAAGGAGACCAAGATACCTGTTTTTAGGTGATCTGTTTTTCAAAGTTGGCTTTATCACCTCCTACACTAACCATCTGTTCTGAGGTACCCAGAGGTGCCTTTTTCACAGCATACCTCTGTTTTGGTCTCACGTTGCACTCAGAGACGGTTTAAGGCACCACAAAACATTACTTTTAGGTGGTTCAGTGGCATCAGTTTCGAGGTACCCATTAGGAGTGTTCAGGAGTTGCTGTAGGAAAGATTTGCTCAAGTTTTTCCAACCATTCAACATTTCAATCACAAGAATGAAGCTTTTCTTTTGGATGTACCCAGAACTGTTTGTGTCTCAGTAATTCTTATCGTATATCTCAGGGGACCCAGGCATTTCTTTTAAGAGTTGTGTGGTCTCTTTCTGTAGCCTAACCTTGTAGTCTGTTTTTATAACCTAAAGGGTCCTTCACCCAGATGCTCTTTTCAGTGGTGTAGTGGTCTCTTGAGAAGTGGGTCTACTCTAAATTTTCACCTTTTTTTAAGTAGTACAGAAAAAAAGACTGTTTTAGAACCAGTGACATGTAAGACGACTCTGTTTACCCAAAAATCTGTAATTTCTACTTGCTCACCAATATAAAATTATCATAATAATAATAATAATAATAATAATAATAATAATAATAATAATAATACATTTCATTTAAAAGCGCTTTTCAGGACACCCAAGGTCGCTGTACAGAAAGTATATTAGAAAAATGCAGATATAGATAAAAGACAACAAACAGTACAATAAAAAAATAAAAGTAAAAATGGGGAAGGAGGTACATGGGAAACAGTTTAAAGGGAGTAAGCAAGTCTGAACAGATGAGTTTTGAGTTTGGATTTGAAGATGGGCAGGGTGGAGGAGTTACGGAGGTCCGGTGGGAGAGAGTTCCAGAGTTGACTTCATGACTTAATTAGGAGCAGTTTGTAGTTACTTCTGGTCACACAAGCAGAATGGATTGTATGTATGTATTTATCATGAGGCAAACTTGGTGTTTCGGTTATATAGATCAGTAAATATATTTTTGAGGCATTTATGCCTTTATTTAGAGGAGAGGAGAGTGGAGGAAACAGGGGGAGAGTGGGGAGTGACATGCAAGAAAGCAGCCACAGGGCAGACTTGAACCCGGGCCACCTGTGAATATGGAGCACAACTTTATCCACTTGGCTATTTACGCTACTTGTTCCAATGGATTTTTGAAGATTTATTTAAATAAAATACTTTAAATCTGAGGTTGACGATGCTTTCTTGTTCATATTCAACCCACCGTCACTTGTTCTGTTGTTTGGTCTGCTCTGCTGCCGTTCACAGTCAAGTGTCACACACAGACACCCGCGGTGTTAGCGATATTTTAATCGGCATGACCACTCCTATCCTGCTTCTGATTGGCCCATCAGTCACCATGTCTAAAGTTAATCAATTTAATCAGTGAAGGCAGCGAGTACCAGCCAATTAGAGGCAGAGAAGGGTGGGTCATGGCTTCACCATGCTTGAGGGAAAAAAGGTCAATCTGGCAGTTAGATATTACTGAATGGTGCGCATCGGGGGGGCGGGTGTTTAGAATTGGGTATACACAATGCTGACTGAAAAATAAGTGGGTATACACTGTATACCGGCGTATAGGGATGAGCGAGTACACCATTATCTGTATCTGTATCTGTTTACCCATCCATATAATCCGTATCCGTATCCGTACTCGTATGGGCGGGGCCTAAACCGGAAGTGGTTGTGTTTTGCCCGGAAATGGGCGGGGCTTAAACCCGAACTTTATTTTAAGTCTGAAACTGGCTTTTTTTTTCTTTTAAAGGCTTTTGTGTGATCAGCTATGTATTATGTACAACTGGTAAAATGTGTATGTAGTGGTGTGAAAGACTGTCTCTTTATTTATGATCTGTGTAAATTTAATAGGTGATTTGTGCAAACATTTAGTGGCAAAAAACTAAAAAATATGTCTTGTTTTTCACTTTATCTTCAAAAACACTGAGCTCATTCTGAGCACAGTGTTTCTGTTTCTTTCTCACCAGCCAAACTAAAATCACGCAGCCAGTTAAAAAAAAAAAAAACGCGACACCAGGAGTTTACAGCTTTAAGCCTTCAAATGCGTTGCGTGTACGTTGCAAAACAGTTAATCAAGTAACTTTAAATAAAAAAAAAGAACTAAAGAGATGAGAGACAACGAAAACCTTAAAAAAACGGTCCTGAATTGAAGCAAGAGGCACTGACCAGCGCGACACGAGCCGTTTTCAGCCCCGTCCTGTCACATGCATCGCGTATGACAGGAAATAAGTTGAAGAAGTAACTTTAAATACCAAACAAACCTCAATAGAGACGAGCAGAAGAAAACTGAGTGAGTAGTACAGAGATTAGAGCAACGTAAACTACGGTCAACTCAAGCAAGCAAGAGAAGCAGTCGCTGTCACTCGCTGCCTGTCTGTGTGTGTGTGAAAGAGGAGAGCAGGCACCTCCTCGCTGCAGCATGTGGGTGCAGGGAGGGGGGTGTGCTGTGTGTGACTGGCCAATCACAGAGCAGGAAGAGTGAAGACAGTAGTTGTTGCTACCCAATGAGGATTCTTTTAGTACGGATACGAATAATCCTAAAAAAAACTCGTGTTGTGCTCGGACTCAGCAAAAATGCATTATCCGTAACGAGTACTCGTTTGAAACGAATATCCGGCTCATCCCTACCGGCGTATACCCTCAACTACACCACTGGCTCTTTTTGAAGGTACAGCTCCATTTTTATCCAGCGTCACTCTCAGAGACTGTTTTAAGGCACATTTCTTGGAAGGAGTTCATCAGCATTCATTCAGAGGTACCCTTGGTAGTTGTTTCAAGGTACCTTGAAGGTAGTTTTTATGAGCGACTGTAGGATGTATTTCGCAGTACCCTTTAGCTCAGTTCTCTTTAACCCTTTAGCATGTTGCTAAAGAAACGACAGGTTTTCTTGTTGAGGTGCCCTTTTGGTAGCGTCTGTTTTAAGGTACCCAGAGGCCTTTTTTCAGTGCACACCTCAGGTTTGATCCGGAGCTGCTCTCAGCTCGGTATCGTGGGTCTGATCTCATCTCGTCTTTCTTCTTTTTGCTCCTTTTCTTGAACCCGGTCTCATCCTGAAGCGACCTGTATCTGTGTTTTTGTTTCGGGTACCTGAACCCATGCTGGCTGACCACAGCAGTGTGTGCGCGGTGATTATTTGGGTTGTAAACAGCATGTTTCACAGTTCTTCTCATGAATGGGAAAAGCTCGTCTGGGTACAAAGTGGCGCTTCGCCAGGAAACAGACTTGAGCCGAAGCCTGAACAAGAAAATGATTCAGATGTGAAATATTTGAGTTCTCAGTAAATCCTGGGCCGCTCTGCCCACCGTCAGCCTGCGGGCAGAGCGTAAACTCAGGGCTGGATTAATGGTTTTATCCAACACGACCAGATTCACAGTAGTTATTGTGTAGAAAGCAAACCCTGTTTATACCATCCAGGCTCCGTTCAGTGCTCCTCAGCAGACGTCCTGACTGGATGGAGTGGGAAAACCACAGCTGGAACATAAACTGTGGATCTGCTCTGTTAGTGTTCCCACCGAGACCGAGTGGAAGGAGCGCAGAGTTTCACTCTGACTGAGTTACAGAACCACAACCCAGAAACTACAGCGCAGGATCAGAGCCACCGGAGATCAGTTCCTGAGAAGCTTTGACCACAAAGGGGTTTTTTTTTTCCTGATATTTCATTTTGTATTTCTAACTTTAAAGTCAGACTTCTGAAAAAGTTTCATTATTTTATTTATTTTATGATTTCTGAGGAAAAAAAGTCTAAGTTCTTATAAATATTAAGAATTTATATTTTTAAAAAAGCAGCGGTATAAAACATTTAAGGAAAGAAATTCTGAGGGAATAAAAATCAGTTCTGTTCAAATTTAATGAAAAGTTGAAAAACTCTGGAGAAATACTTCTTAAAAAACAGAACTCTGGACTTTTGAGTAAAAAATCTTTATTGTAAGATTTTAACTTTTCTCTTATTAAACAAGTTTTCCTCCTTAATTCAGACTTTAAAGTCACAGCACTTTGAAAAAACAGTTTTTATATTTTTTAAGGCCTTAAAATTCTCCTCTTTTCAAAAGTTTTCAGAGGATAAATTATGATTTTTTTTAATTTTGTATTTTTAAAGGGACAGTTCATATCAGTGAAGGAGTGAAGTCCTGTCTGTAGTCCTCGGCAGGTCGGAGCAGAGCTCATATAAAGAGACTCTGCAGAGTTTCTGCACATGATGGTTCAGCTGTTACTCGACACTTTTTAACTTTGACTTTTCGTCTTTTTCTAGAATCATCTGTCGGTTTGCAGAAGTCGAAAGGATCAGAAAAAGTTCCAACAGTTGCTCGAGTTTAAATTTGTGCCGCAGAGATAAAGTTTATCTGTTCATCTGTGACTCCACAACAACTCATCTCTTCCTGCATGTGTCTGCTGAGGGACGACGCGCTGCGTGAGGATCATCACGCTGGGAGGGGGGGGGGGGGGGGGTAGTGTGTGTGTGTGTGTGGGGTTATTAAAAGTCAAGGGTTTGCTCCAGTGAGCCTCCAGATGTGCTTTAATTGAAGAATATAACTCATGCAGCAGCAGAAGTGTTTGATCAGCCGGACTTTGATTCCTCCCTGACTTTGGCTCATGCCTGCTGTTATATACGATACCCACTGCAGAGCAAACACTGATGATATATGAAGCTCCGGGTGATTAAAGAGCTGTGAGAGTTCTTCATAATGAAAATATTTGACAACAACAAAAAGCTTTAGGAGCTAATTTATCGGCTTCATTACTGTTTCTGACTCCTTTCTGCAGACAGATGGAGACACTGGGGATGAGTCAGGATCAGCCCTGTTTTCAAGAGGCCTGTTAGTCTGAAGGCCTGTTAGTCTGAAGGCCTGTTAGTCAGAAGGCCTGTTAGTCTGAAGGCCTGTTAGTCAGAAGGCCTGTTAGTCTGAAGGCCTGTTAGTCTGAAGGCCTGTTAGTCAGAAGGCCTGTTAGTCTGAAGGCCTGTTAGTCTGAAGGCCTGTTAGTCTGAAGGCCTGTTAGTCTGAAGGTCTGTTAGACAGAAGGCCTTTTAGTCAGAAAATCAGAGGGCCCGTTAGTCTGACAGCTGGTTAGTCAGAAGTCCTGTTAGTCAGAAGGTCTGTTAGTTAGAAGGCCTGTTAGTCTGAAGGCCTGTTAGTCAGAAGGCCTGTTAGTCTGAAGGCCTGTTAGTCTGAAGGCCTGTTAGTCTGAAGTCCTGTTAGTCAGAAGGCCTGTTAGTCTGAAGGTCTGTTAGACAGAAGGCCTTTTAGTCAGAAAATCAGAGGGCCCATTAGTCAGATGGCTTGTTAGTCAGAAGGCCCGTTTGTCAGACAGCCCTTAATCAGAAGACCTTTTAGTCAGAAGGCCTGTTAGTCAGAAAATCAGAGGGCCCATTAGTCAGACAGCTCGTTAGCCAGGAAATCAGAAGGCCTGTGAGTCAGATGGCCCGTTAGTCAGAAGGCCTGTTAGTCAGACGGCCCGTTAGTCAGACAGCCTGTTAGTCAGACAGCCCGTTAGCCAGAAAATCAGAGGGCCTGTGAGTCAGATGGCCCGTTAGTCAGAAGGCCCGTTAGTCAGAAGGCCCGTTAGCCAGAAGGCCCGTTAGTCAGAAGGCCTGTTAGTCAGAAGGCCCATTAGCCAGAAGGCCCGTTAGTTTAAAAATTCAAAAGGCCTGTTGGTCAGAAGTCCTGTTAGTCCCGTTAGTTAAACAATTCAGAAGGCCTGTTGGTCAGAAGTCCTGTTAGTTTGACAGCTGGTTAGTCAGAAGGCCTGTTAGTCAGACAGCTCATTAGTCAGAAGTCCTGTTAGTCAAAAAATCAGAGGGCCCTTGAGTCAGACGGCCTGTTAGTCAGACGGCCCTTTAGTCAGAAAATTAGGTTGGTTTTTAGAATATTACCCAAATCCAAACTGACTTTCTGACTAACGGGCCTTCTGATAATTAGGTGAGCTCTCTTTACTCGGGGCAAGCTCTCCTTAAACTCTCAACGCCTCCCTGAAGAAGTTAAACAGGCTACACAAAAAGTAAATGTATATATATTTATTCCCTGAACTGCTGTTGGATTGTTTCACACTCCTCTTCTGTTTCAGAGTACCCCTGAGTGTTACCATCAAAGGTCACTGAAAGGCTCCAGAACGCTCCTCATCGTCTGTCCTCTTGAACGCCCCGTTTACACACCAACCATGGTTTGAGGATGAAAAGCTAAAGTATCGTCGCGTTTCAGCCTCTTGTTTACACAGAAACAGCGTTTTAGTCGACCTTAAGTGCGATTTCTTTAAACGTCCAGAGTGGAATTTTTCTGAAATGTTTCGGCCATCGTTGGCGTGTCACCACAAAGCTGGAGTTTCAGTGGAAACGTTGATGTCACGCGTCGCTTTGACAGACCAGGTGAGGAGGGTGCAGGTGCTGTGACAGCGAGGCTTGTTGAGACACGGAGGAGACTCTGAAGGTGTGAAGCTGCAGACGTCAGAGCATCTCTTCAAAACGTGGAGTTCATGATGTTTCCTTCACTCTGTTTCACTTATTCACAGCTCAGTCCGAGTTTCAAGCTTTTAGCTTCATGAAGGAAACGAAACGCTTCCTGACGCTGCTGATGAGTCGAGTTCTTGATCCGGTCCAGTCAGGACAGTCAGTGTACACACACTGAGAGCCAAGGTTCTGCTCCTAATTATCCTGACCACACACACACACACTCTTACAAACACATGCACACACACGTCAGAGGAGCAGAGAATTCTCCAGAATCAGGAGGTGGAGTGTGTTGAGTTGTGTTAAGAAGTGTGTAGGTGTGTGAGTGTTCTTTACAAGTGAATTCATGTATGAGTGTGTTACTGGCAGCTCACACTCTGATTCAGTGTTTTCCAAGGAAATCATCAGTGTGTGTGTGTGTGTGTGTGTGTGTGTGTGTGTGTGTGTGTGTGTGTGTGTGTGTGTGTGTGTGTGTGTGTGTGTGTGTGTGTGTGTGTGTTTCTCACCTAATCTGTTGAGCTTATCTTTGAAAGCATCTCATCAGTTGGAAACGCTGAGCGTTCAGACCCGACACGTCCGCTCAGAGATCAGCTCCAGTGTTTGTGACGGAGCAGGTCGGCTTTGTTCCCACCTGTGCTGCAGAGTCACTCTGTGGAGTCGAACCAAGAGTACAAACTGTTTATTGTTTGATGAATAACATTCATGACTTATCTGCAAAAAACATCCAACGTCTTAAAAACTAGAGTCAGAATCGCTCCCACCTGACACATGCACTAATCCTGCAAAACGTCCAGACTCTACTGCACTCATACAGCTCCACCTCTGCAGCCCCACCTCTGCAGCTCCATCTCTGCAGCCCCATCTCTACAGCTCCACCTCTGCAGCTCCATCTCTGCAGCTCCACCTCTGCAGCTCCATCTCTGCAGCTCCATCTCTGCAGCCCCATCTCTACAGCTCCATCTCTGCAGCCCCATCTCTACAGCTCCACCTCTGCAGCTCCATCTCTGCAGCTCCACCTCTGCAGCTCCACCTCTGCAGCCCCATCTCTGCAGCTCCACCTCTACAGCTCCATCTCTGCAGCCCCATCTCTGCAGCTCCACCTCTGCAGCTCCATCTCTGCAGCTCCATCATCTCTGCAGCTCCACCTCTGCAGCTCCACCTCTGCAGCTCCATCTCTGCAGCTCCACCTCTGCAGCTCCATCTCTGCAGCTTCACCTCTGCAGCTCCACCTCTGCAGCTCCATCTCTGAAGGCTGTTAGTCAGAAATCTAATCTGATAACAGTTTGGAGCAGCCAGATCTACTTCCTGTTGCTCAGCCAGTTAAATCAGCCTCTGAATCACCTCCATGTTCAGCTCCGCCCACACCGAACGGCCTCATCCAGACTCGGGGCCTCGGTCCAGCTGCGAGCTTTTCTTGGCTGGGACGCTCAAACTGCACAGTTCACGTTAACACACATGTCCCACGTTAACTGAACTTTACACACAGATCTTGAAAACTAATCCTTTAAGGCTGAGTTTTCCCAGAAGCCTCCTGAAAATAATTCCTCCTCTGCTGCTCGGGAGGTGAATGTTGCCCAAATATGCTTCAGGGAAACCTGGGAAAGTTGCTTTCTGGATTTCAGCCGCTGTCATCATCTGAGCGGAGAGCGCAGCGCTGCACGGCACACAGAGGAGGAGGAAAGTTTCACAGGTTGCACTATGTCTGAGAGAAAAAGGAGAACATGAGGCAGAACTTTCTGCTTTTCCCCGTCTGAAAGCTTTTCACCCTGAAGTCTCCTCACTCGAGTCGGCGTTTCCAATTCAGCTGCACTTCCCCTTCAAACCCTGAAAACTTGTGCCTGTTGTTAAACTTTGTGTGGATGCACCTCTCTCTCTCTCTCTCTCTTTTAGAGGTCTGATTTTGGTGTGCACTGATCCAGAAGTTACTGAGAGCAGCGTGGCAGAGTCCTAAAAACAGCTGATGAACCTCCGAGCAGAACACACAGGATCAGTTTCCTCTAAGAATCCGACTCTGCACATAAAAATGAATTTACTGCAGGATGTTATTCACGTGCAGCTGGTCTGAAATCAGGAAGGGGAGAAAAAATGATTCTGATCTTTGATCTGAAGGAGGATTTATGGGTGTTCGTCGACGTCAGACTGCTTTAGCTCCAAAATCAAATCCAACCGTGTCCACTCAGAGCTTTTATTTTGAAGGAACTGAGGAATGACCTTCCTCGTCTTTTCTGAACTGATTCATTTTACTGATTCAAGGAGTCGATATTTTCTCTGTTTCTTTTTCACTTTCATGTTTTTATTTTCAGCCTGTCTGGATGTCAGAGAGCTTCACTTCATGTGTCGGTGTTTAACCTCTGAATCATCTTCGAGCGAAGCTTTTTAAAGAGCTTCAGACGAGCAGGAGAGGCGTCAGAAAACTTCAAAAAGACGTTGAGTTGATCTGACCGTCTGCAGGAGACGAGTCATAAAACACGCTCTGTGAGAGAGAAGCTGTCTGCTCACTTCCTGCTTCGTCTCTCTCTCTCTCTCTCTCTCCGCTTGTTTGTGACCTTCTGTTGTCTCGGCCTGACGTGTTTGTGACAGGTGTAAACACACTCTCAGTCCACTTCAGCTCTCTGTTTGATGGTTGTTTAGCTCCGTAAATACGTCAGAGAGGAATCTTGTTTTGATGTGGAGCTGAGGCCGAAGGGAGACGTGAGACAAAGATGACGTTTGGGTGTTTGTGACCTGGTCAGAAGGTGGTTTGTGGAGCGGGGAGCCTTAAAGAGACAGTAGCTAAAACAAAGATGTTCAGATAGAGGCTGAAAGAAGAGTTTATCAAACAGCAGAGAGAAAAACAGAGTTTTATCTGTAAATCGTGTGAAGATACTACGGGGGCAGCAGAGGGACAGAATAAAGAGTGGAAAAAAGTGCAATACCCCCTCTTTAATCCATCCTGACTCCCAGAACAACATGGCGTCCGTTGTTTACTCGGCCTGTTATATAAACGGATGATTTGACAGTTTGAGATAACAAAGACGAGGAGCTGTGATTGTTTATCTTCACTACAAGCTTCTGCAGATATTAACTAAAGACATCCGAGTGTGTGTGTGTGTGTGTGTGTGTGTGTGTGTGTGTGTGTGTGTGTGTGTGTGTGTGTGTGTGTGTGTGTGTGTGTGTGTGTGTGTGTGTAGTGTCTTCCTCTGCAGCATTCCTCACATACTGCTGACCAAACATCATGAAATCAAACGCACCCTCCTCTCAGCCCCCCACACACACTCACACACACACAGTGTTGACAGAGTCCAGCTGTTTGTTCTCCACAGTTTCCCCGTGTTGCGTTCGAGGCCTGTGGGAAATCCAGCAGGTCTTCAGAAAGCTTCAGACGTCCTTCAGTGATGTCACTCCAGTCAGCGTCCAGCTGTGCTGCAGGCTCCAAACTTCAGCCACAGTCATCACAACCATCAAACGAAGGGGTGCATTGTGGGTAATGTAGTCACCGAGTTGTTCTGGAACTTCTCTTCCCTCTCTTCCCCCCCTTTTTTCTCCTCTAACTTCATTTTTCCTTTTGTGTGTTCCCACTTTCCTCCTCTCCATCTCTTCTCTCCGTTACCTTCTCATCTCTCATCCCCTTCCTTCTTTCCTTCCCTTTCCTTCCCTCCTCTCCTCTTTTCTTTTCCTTTCCCCTTCCTTTACTTTTCCTTTTTTTTTTTCCTTATATCTTTTCCTTTCCTCTTCTCTCCCTTTACTTCCCCACTCACTTTTTCATTCTTTCCGTTCCTCTCATCTCTGTTATTCATTTTCTTTTATTTCAATCATTTCCTCTTCTCTTCCTTTCCTTTCCTTCTTCCTCTTCCTTTCCTTTTCTTCTTTCCTTCTCCTCTCCTGTTTTCTTTCCTGTCCTTTCTTTTCCTCTCCTCTTTTTCATTTCCTTTATCTCCATCCTTTCCTCTTCTCTCTCTTTCTTTCTTCTCCTTTCACGCTCATCTTCTTTATTTATCTTTTTTCCTTCAGTCCTGTCCTCTCTTCTGCTTTCCTCCTCTCTCCTCTCCTCCTTTTTTTCTTTCATCATCTCTTTTCTCCTCTCCTCTCTCCATGTTTTGTCTCTCTTTCTGTTTTTTCTTTTTTTTACTTTTCAGAGTCCAGATTTCCAGGTTTGTTGTGTGTGTGTGTTTGTATAAGTGTGTGTTAGTGTGTGTATCTGCGTGTGTGTTTATATGAAGAAAGGCCAAACTGCAGAGAAGCAGAGGATTTATTACCGAGCTTTACTTCATCTCTCTCTGGAGGGAGGACACAAAGTCCACATGTATAAAAACCCCACAGCGCCCCCTCTCTCTCTCTCTCTCTATGTGTGTGTGTGTGTATGTGTGTGTGTGTGTGTGTGTGTGATTAAGCTGTTAAATTCTTTCCCTCATCATCAGCCTCTGAGTTCATCTTCTGAAACCGTCTCACTTTAATAAAGCAGCTCATCAGATCTTGTGGATGTGTTGATTCTGGCGCCCCCTCTGGATGAAGTCGGTAGTGTTTTCTGTGATGTGAACCACATTTCCATTTAAATCACTGTTAACACATAAGCTTGTATTATTGTTATCATTTTTGGGGCATGAGAACTGTTGGGTGGAGGTCTGATATCCTACATTTTATTTTTACTCTCCTTCCTTTAAGAAACTCTTCATCTCTTCATCCTCGTTTCCTCTCGGTTTGGACCCACAGATGTGACGTCTCTGCAGATCTAAAGAATGATGCTGAATGAAGGAGAGAACAGAAGATCCTGTTTTGTGCGACTTCCAGGTCAGTGTGTCAGACGCTGCGTCCAGCCTGACGGCGGCGATGAGCAGCACTCATCATCTGACCACGAGGCTCCTGGTGTTTCCTCTCCTGTGACTCTCAGTCACGGCCCTGCTGACTCAGACACGAGCAGATAAAATTAACCTCTGCTGACTCTGCAGCAGCAAACACCTGAGTGATGTCATCAGGAAACACCAATCAAAGCTCACCTTTAGCTCAACTCTAACTCACCTTTAAACCACACGGCGTCTCAGAGCCACAGCAGGAAGCGGCTCCTGACTTTAATGACTGTTTGGTAAATCACTTCACGTCATGACGGAGTTATATTTAGGTCAGTGAGTCAGAGCGTCACATGACATGAAACCACAGCGTCTCCAAACCCAGCTGTGGATCTCTGTCATCCCTCTGTCACTAATAAAAGTCACAGCTCCGTGGGGACGGAGTGAGCGCCGTGACGGTGATGGACGCCGTGGTAACCGAGGAGATGATGACATGTGAGAGGAAGCGTTCGCAGCCAGAAAAACCCAAACAGTGAGGTTTATTAACCCCTCGTGGTCCAGAGAAGTAGGTCCATGAAAACAGGTCAGCACAGCTACAGCTCACCAAGTTTAAGAGAAGAGGCAGCTAACACAGGTAGCATCTATTAGCTCACCTACAGGCAGACTGCTGCTGTTATGTGCTAGCTCTCAAAAGGACTGTCTGACCAGATAACACGGCTTCATCTGTGCCCACGTTTTGAGCTTCTCCACCTCTTGGCTCAGACGCAGAAAACACACCAGATGCATCTCTGCTCTGTCACTGAATCATACAGGTTTCAGTTCAAGGCAGTGTGTTAACTCACACCAGCTCCGCTCACTCGCTGCGACAGGACGCCGTCGTCTCCTTCCTGCAATAAAAGAGAAACAGCAACTTTTTCTATAGAACAAACTCAACCTGAGATTTTTACTGAGACACTCAAAATGAAAAGTAGAGGACAAACTTTCCTCCAGATGAAGACTTGATATTTATATATTTATATATTTACATATTTATATATTTATATATCTATAAATCTATATATTTATATATTTGTATATCTGTATATCTATATATTTATATATTTATATATCTATATATTTATATATTTGTGTATCTATATATCTATATATCTATATATTTATATATCTATATATCTAAATATTTATATATCTATATATTTATATATTTATATATCTATATATTTATGTATCTATATATCTATATATTTATAAATTTCTATATTTATATATCTTTATATTTATATATTTATAGATTTATAGATTTATATATCTATATATTTATATATTTATGTATCTATATATCTATATATTTATAAATTTATATATTTATATATGTTTAGATTTATATATTTATAGATTTATTGATTTATATATCTATATATATATATATATATATATATATATATATATATATATATATATATATATATATATAGAGAGAGAGAGAGAGAGAGAGAGAGAGAGAGAGAGAGAGAGAGAGAGAGAGAGAGAGAGAGAGCACTTTAAAAACAAGCACAGCTGAGACAAAGTGCTGTACACAAAGGCATTAAAATAAATAAATAAAATACAATGAAAATAAAAACAAAAGGATTGAAATAACCGGTTCAGTGTTCCTAAAACAATTAAAAACAATAAAACAGTACCTAAAAACTAAGAACAAGCCGTATAAACACTAAAACAGGAGCTGAGTCTCAAACTGGGTTAAAAGCCAGGGAATAAAAATGGGTTTCGTCGTGAACGGACTCTGAGCTCGTGGTATTAATCTGTCAGCTGTAGATGTACCGTCTGTTACTTTACGTTATGACTTCATGTTGCCGTCTGGTCCGGGTCACTCCTGTAAAAGAGATTTTAATCTCAGAGAGGCTTTTACCTGTTAAATAAAGGATTATATATGTTATAGAGCTGCAACATTCAATCAAACAATCGGTTATTAATCAATTACTTAATTAATCGTCAAATATTTTGATAATCAATTAATCGGTTTAAGTAATTATTTAAGAATAAAGTCCAGATTCTCTCATTTCAGCTTCATAAATGTGACTATTTTCTGGTTTCTTTGCTTTTCAGTGACCGTCCGGAATATCTCTGGTTTGCAAACAAGACGTTTGATGATGTCATCAAGGACGCCAAGAAACGTTTTCTGACATTTTATGTACCAAACAACCACTCGATTAATCAAGAGAATAATCAATAGAGTAATCGATCGTGAAAATAATGGTGAGCTGCAGCCCTGATATGTGTGAGGGCTCAGGCTGAGAGGGAAACTGGAGCTGATCTGTGTCTGATGCTGAATCTGGACTCTCAGGTCGTCTTATTTCCTGATGCATCTTTGATGTTGTGTTTATTCTGTTTAATCTATTTATCGCTCATCCTGCAGATCTGTTGGCACTGACGTGTGACTGAGGTTGTTGATGTGCTGCTGTGTATGTTTTGCATTTGTTTGGACTGTTTCTAAGGCAGCAGGCTGCCAACTGAATCTCCCTTTGGGATTAATAAAGTTATCTGAATCTGAGTAATACAACATCATCAGCATAGAGATGAAACTTTGCACATAAATCATTGATGTGTATGATAAAAAAGAATAGGACCCAGTTTTGATCCCTGTGGGACACTTGTTGGACACTTTGCTTTTGACCATTTAAATAGTTTTCAACCCACACATGCAGCACCATAATCCAGCTGAACCACTTCCTGTAGACTTTGGGACCAGAGCAAACACTCTGCAGAGAAACCAGTAGGAAAAGCATCTTTAAAAACGCATACAAAGGTCAAAGTAAATGTAATAAGAGAAAAATAAACTGCAGATGAGAAAAAGTTCCAAACATGCTCCAAATAAACAAATGATGCAAAATAAAAATGTCAAAAAACATCAGCAAGAGAAGAAACCTGCTTCAAATAGAGGACTGAAGGGTCAGTAAACCACCTGAGTGACGCCATCTTTGAATCCTCTGAGACATCAAAGAGCTTCTGGCTGTGTCAGAGTCCAGAGTCCAGAGTCCAGAGTCAGGGCCTGAAAGGAGTCAGTTAAGGCCTCTGAGATG
>CM061144.1:36530918-36610918 GCA_030710495.1 Labroides dimidiatus
GCAGCGTTCGTTAAAAACACCCGGAACACAGTGGTGAGATTTTCAGCTGCGGTCAGTCGGCTTCTCCCGCTGCGACGTCACGGAGCAGCAAACGGTTACCTAACAGCTCGCAGCGTAGGACGGCAGCCAGCGGGGATCATTCAGGCTGTTTCGTTTTTTTTGTTTTTGGGAACAGTCGGTGCTGTTACACCGTCCAGCTGTTGTGTGTTTGATAAGTCTCCATCCAAGAACGCACAAAGATCTTAATGCTCTTATCGCTGCTGCTCAGTACCCAGTGCCAGCCAACCAGTAAACCCATTCAGAGCCATCCAGGGCTAACGGAGGCTAACGCAGGCCGTCCGAGGTGAGGCCACGAGCGGCTGCCACGCCGTGACGTCGACTTTTCCAACCCTGGAATTAAAAGTGTAAAGTCCGGGCGGAGGAAGGAGCAGCTCAGGAGAGTTTTCAGTTTGACATTTTCAAATAAAACATTCAGATCAACATTTTTGGGTTTCTTTGACCAAAAATGGGCCAAAGACGCTAATCTGAGCGCAGAGGCCAAAACTCCAACACAAAGCTCTTAAAGATACAGCAGCCTGCAGGTAGAGCGAGGTTACAGACTTCTGACCTCACCTCAAACCCTGTAAGACCCCCAAGAGTCCCTGATCCAGCACACGTCAGACTGAATTTAACAAACAATAAACAATAAACAACAAACAATAAATAATAAACAACAAACAATAAACAATAAACAACAAACAACAAACAATAAACAATAAACAACAAACAATAAACAATAAACAACAAACAATAAACGATAAACAAACAATAAACAACAAACAACAAACAACAAACAATAAACAATAAACAACAAACAATAAACGATAAACGATAAACAATAAATGATAAACAATAAACAACAAACAACAAACAACAAACAATAAACAACAAACAACAAAAAATAAACAACAAACAATAAACAATAAACAATAAACAATAAACAATAAACATCCATCTGAGCCCACGATGGTTTGACCCAGACGTCTCCACACGTCTTCATATTCATCCTCTGTCAACCCCTCAGAGTCCCTCAGAGTCCCTCAGAGTCCCTCGGGGTCCTTCAGAGTCCCTCAGGGTCCTTCAGAGTCCCTCAGAGTCCCTCAGGGTCCTTCAGAGTCCCTCAGGGTCCTTCAGAGTCCCTCAGAGTCCCTCAGGGTCCCTCAGGGTCCTTCAGAGTCCCTCAGGGTCCCTCAGAGTCCCTCAGAGTCCCTCAGGGTCCTTCAGAGTCCCTCAGGGTCCTTCAGAGTCCCTCAGAGTCCCTCAGGGTCCCTCAGAGTCCCTCAGGGTCCTTCAGAGTCCCTCAGAGTCCCTCAGGGTCCCTCAGAGTCCCTCAGAGTCCCACAGGGTCCTTCAGAGTCCCTCAGAGTCCCTCAGAGTCTCTCAGGGTCCTTCAGAGTCCCTCAGAGTCCCTCAGGGTCCCTCAGAGTCCCTCAGAGTCCCTCAGAGTCCCTCAGGGTCCTTCAGAGTCCCTCAGAGTCCCTCAGAGTCCCTCAGGGTCCCTCAGAGTCCCTCAGGGTCCCTCAGGGTCCTTCAGGGTCCTTCAGAGTCCCTCTAAGTCCCCCAGGGTCCTTCAGAGTCCCTCAGAGTCCCTCAGGGTCCCTCAGGGTCCTTCAGAGTCCCTCAGAGTCCCTCAGAGTCCCTCAGGGTCCCTCAGGGTCCTTCAGGGTCCTTCAGAGTCCCTCTAAGTCCCCCAGGGTCCTTCAGAGTCCCTCTAAGTCCCTCAGGGTCCCTCAGAGTCTCTACTGCGCAGACTCTGGCTGCACAATGGCGGCGCCCATGATGGAGGTTTTTTGGCTTGAAAACCGTCCAATGGTAAAAGGCGGAGCCTGCTGTCCATTCAGTTTACAGTCTGTGCTCAGACCAGGGCTCTTAATTAACACCTGCCAACCCGCCAAATCCAGGTGAAAATTAAGTTCACAGGACACGTGAGCACGGTTTCTATGGCAACGCATCATCACACACCTCGGCGTACACAGACACCTCCCTCTCCAGGTGTGGCAGGATCAGAGGTGAACTGCCCTCTCCTCCTCCTTTCACTTTAACTTCCTCAGGCTGTCCTCGCTTCACGGGAGCACGCTCAGTGCTGCCCTATGAACGCACAGGAAGCTCCGCCCACTGGGAGTAGATGCGCTACTCAACCAAGCGGCGACCTCCAGTCTGATTGGGTGTCCGCTTGAGGCAGGAAGTCACAAACACACCAAGACCAACGTCTTGCAAGACGCAGTGGTACGAACCATACGGGGCGCAAAGGCTCCGTCAAACAGGGGCGTGTCTAGAGTTTTTTCCTGGGGGGGCCAGGTGGGAGCACAGACTGTAGAAAGGTGGCACACTGAGCCGAAACAGTTCATTTAGAGCCCTCAGGTTAAACTTTGTCAACTCGTCAGGAACGCCTGCATTTTTGTATCAGACCACGCCAGCTACATGGACCGGTCTACCTCCTCAACCCTTGACTCACTCTGGGTTGAAGTCCAGATTAAAGAGACAACATTCTAGAACCTGCTTGATCTGATCCAAACATGGACTGACAGAAGAGACGTGGTGTCACATTTCCTGCTCTGATCCTCTTTCTGTGAGTCTCTGATGTTTGGCTCTGTTTCTGCTCCGTAAAGGGAAAATAATCCGTTATCACGAGAAAACATTCAGATATTTCCTCCCTGCTGGAGGTCAAACTCTAAACCTTCCTTTAATGTCTCACAGGACGGTGGTGTGTGTGCTCTGTCGTCACAAATCCCCACGAACGTGGTCGTGATCTGCTGGAATTAGAAACTCTGCTAATCCAGCGCTGCAGTGCTGGCTGCCAGTCAGCGATCGACACCGAACACTCGCAGGAAAACTCAGCGGCCGCCTTAAAAAAGGGGAAAAACCCAGAAACAATGAGGAGGAAATGTGAGAGCGGCTGGAGGATTTTCAGCCTCTGTTTACGCCTCTCATTACGCCTGAAACGCCGCCTCGCTCCGTGTTTTCAGGATCTTGTCATCTGCTGTATCGGCTGCTCTGCGGCTCACCGCGGTCCTGTTCGCTTACCAGAGTTTTCTCTGCTGCCCAGAGCTATAATTGTGGTTCAGAAACAATCTGTGGAAAACAAATAAACCCTGCAGAGCGAGGCCCGGCAGCTCCGCTCCGCCCTCTGAAGACGCTTTGAAGAATTTTTAATCTGCTGACTGATCGAATCAATAAAAATCTCAGTAATGTGCCTTTAAAACCACTTATTACCTTGTCATAACGCTGCGGTTTGCTGATGAATGATGCGCTGATAGCTCGGCCTCCTCTCTTTAATTAAGGACAGAGCCGGCAGCCAATCAGAGCCCGGCTGCACGCTCGGACTCGTCATTGGATGTGTGGGAGGTGTGATGTCACGGCTGTGGGAGATCAGGTGTGCTGTCTGTGCAGGTGAAGGGCAGGTGGGCTGATGTGTGGCGTAACGACGGCGGTGCATTAATGCAGCGTCATTATGAGCTCAGTCTGCTGTTTGTCTGCAGACGGCGAGCCCTGAGCGTCTGTCTGAGGACCGTTTCACCACACCGGGGGGAGAGAGAGAGAGAGGGGGGGGGGGGGGGGGCTGTGTGGGTGGATCCAGCATCACACAGGAACAAACTGGGAGCTCACACTGGGAATGCAAACTGGAGGAGCGTGACCTGAAACCTTCCTGGTGGTTTAATAAAGTCCGGCTCAGGGACTCAGTCCTGCAGAAACAACAGTCACTCAGGATCTTTTTAACTTGTCTCCACTTGCTGAAGGTTTTTTTTTGTTCTCCTCCTCTCAGCGAAAACACATCCCAGCTGCCAACACTAACTCACCCTGAGCAGGTCTCCTGACTGACTCTGGGTATAAATTTAAAGAGACGGCAGCCTGACAGCCTCTCACACAGACGGAGCTTTTTTGTGAGAGTTTGCTCAGGCTGGGTTTCCTGCAGGATCACTTATCATGCAGAGTTATGTACTGACACAGTTTCACCGACAGAAAGCAGATTTAATAACTCCAAAGAAAAGGAATCTGCATGCAAGCCGGACTCATGTCCCCACATTTATTTTATTTATTTATTTATTTGTTTGTTTGTTTGTTTGTTTGTTTGTTTGTTTGTTTGTTTGTTTATCTAAGTCAGAAATGATCACTGGTCTTTGTCAGGTATATTCCTCGTTATCATTTGCTCAAGTAAAATTTATGTAAAGTCAATGAAACTGCAGCACAGTTGACTGAAATTTCTTAACTTTCTTTATTGATGTAACATTTTACCTTAAAATCCACAACAAAAACATTTCTTCTGAACATTTTGACTTAAAATCTGGTAAAATTACAGATTTAATCTCAAAGACAAAGTTTAGTAACAAGAAGAGAGATCTGTGACAGACAGAAAAAGGACAGAAGAGAAGAAGAAAGATAAACAGGAGAGAGAGAGAGAGCACAGGCTAAAGGCTAAAACTTGAGATGAAGGCTAAAACACAAGCTAAAGGTTAAAAATGAGCTTAAGGTTAAAACACGAGCTAAAGGCTAAAACACAGGCTTAAGGCTAAAACACGAGCTAAAGGCTAAAACACAAGCTAAAGGCTAAAACACAAGCTAAAGGTTAAAAGAAGAGCTTAAGGCTAAACACGAGCTAAAGGCCAAAACACGAGCTAAAGGCTAAAACACGAGCTAAAGGCTAAAACACAAGCTAAAGGTTAAAACATGAGCTTAAGGCTAAACATGGGCTAAAGGCTAAAACACAAGCTAAAGGCTAAACACGGGCTAACGTTTCCTTGTTGTCATGTTTCAAACAGCAGCTCTGTGTAACTGTTGATAAATACCTTACCTCCTCACGTTGTATCCAGTGAAAAGTCGACTTGAACAAAGAAAAGTAGTGTTAAAAAGAAGATCTGATCTCCATTCATTTCCAAAACAAACACACGCCTTGTTAAGAGTCATGACATCACCACAGTGTGCGCACGATTCCAGCCAGAAGGTGGCGCTGTGATCCACTTCAGACAGAGAGTCCTCACAGAACCTTTAATCTCCTAAATTTAAGATTTTATTCTCAGAACATTTGAACTTGAACCTGGTGATTTGTTCCTTTTAACATCAAAAGTTCATTCTTCTAACGAGATGATTTAAATCTCATACCTACACAACTCTCATCTCATGACACCATCCCCCCTCCACCCAGTAACATAAGGTTTTTATTCTCATAACAGTTCATCTAAATTTACGACCTGATTTTGTAAAATTATTGGACTCTTTCTCATAATTTTAGGACTTTGGCCTTAAAATGTTCACTTTCTTCTTGTAATGTTTTATATTAGTTCAGGTGATATTATTGATTAACTTTAAAACTTTTATCCGCTAACATTTGAACTTTGTTCTCTTTGTTCTCTTTGTTCTTGTAATTTAATTCTTTTCTTTTCTTTTTAAGCTGTGACCCTGATCCTCCATACCACACCACACTGAGCTGTCTTTATGTTTTCAGACCTTTAAAATGACTCTTTGAATGTCTTCTTTGAAAACCTTTGAATTGCCTTAATGTTGAATTATTATTATTATGCTTCAGTACAGAGTCGATCATCAGTTTCTTCCGTTCTCTTGTACATTTGGACCACTGTGATCAAAAAGACATAAAGCAGAAGTGAGACGGAGTGAAGAGTAAGACTGAAACCAATCAGAGTGAAAGTGGAGCAGAAACTAAGTCAAACTGAGATGAAGAGCTTCTAAAGGTTTGACTCTGAAGCTTCTTCCTGATCCTGCTCATCAGGATTCAAAGAGCCAACATGTAGGAAGCATGCGGCGTTATCTGTCCTCTGCTGCCTTCAGGAATGCTCTCATCACTCTTCAGTAAATGAAGCTGCTGAGCAGCTCCAGCATCCGTCTGCAGGGAGGACGCGGCGCTCTAATCCCTCTGATGCTTCGCAGAAACACCCGCCCCACCGTTAGCACCTCCGTTTCTCTTTATCTGGCTAACTGTAGCCGCTATCGTCTGGATTTATGTGGCGGCATCACGTTAACCTCCCGTCCCCTGGCATCAGCGCAGAGTTTACGGTTCACAGTTCATCCCAACAGATTATGCAGAAATTAAGCAACGTGCACTAAACGTCGCTCCTTATCTGAGTCGTAAATTCAGAGGAGACACGGAGGTGAAGGCGGGCTGGAAGCTGCGGCCTGTCAGGGCTGAATGAATGCTGACCCTGTGACCTCTCTGCTGCTACTGAAACATGAGCGTATACACGCATAAATCCACCGCCGCCACCGCCGCCGTCTGAATCAGAAACATGTTCACACGCTGACTCTGTTCTGTTTCCCGCCTTGTTTTCTGTCGGGGTCATGAGTTCTCCTTCCTTTGTCTGTCATCCTTGTGATCATTTCCTGTCGTACCATCAGTCACTGCCTCATCATGAGTCCGTACTCCATGTGTGTGATGCGTTTCCTGTTTTATTTCGATGCTCTCGCTCCTTGTCATGCTCTACTTCCTGCTCTTGTGATGTTTGTTTGTGTCTTATTGAACAGTTGGTAGAACCGCTGCCTGAATCAGTTTTATACACTCGCTCCCTGTTTTTTTATGGCGTGACCCCATCATGTTCGAGGCGTTTTGACTCCTCCTCTGTTTCTCCCATGGTTACTTTTTATTTGTCATGTTTTGGATCATTTTGAGTTCAAACTTCTCCTCCTCCTTTAAGATGTTTCATTTTGTCTTAAAGTTGTTCCTCATCTTTGTGTTTTTGTAACGTGGCTCTAACTGCTAGTTAGCATCTGATTTTATGTATTAGAGCTCCTGTAAAGAATCCTCAGTGAGCAGCAAACAGGCCTGTTGATGATGATGAAAACACACAAGTTACAGGAAGCTACACGAGGCTGTGAACCACCAGAAAACACCATTTTTACCTAAATAACGTCACTTTGATGGACGGTGAGCGACTTTAAGGCTTGTGGTAAATCAGGGGCGGTGTGTGTGTGTGTGTGTCAGATATTCATAGTAGTGTTCACACAGGTCACTGGATGTTTCTGACTGAATGATCTGTGGCTGTGTTCACAGTGTGAAAACATAAACTCATGTTAATAAAGCAGAAACCCTCCCAAACCAAAGAGCAGCACACAGAGTGCTGAGTCTGAGACCTGGGTCACAACAAAAGATCCAGAAAACTCTGATAATGGTCAAAGACAAGGTCATAAAAGGTCAAATCTGGACACTAAAAGACAGTCAAGAATTATGTCATACTTCTGTAAATGGAATACAAATTTATGATCTGATGATATGTGGAACAGAGGAGACTAAATATTGAGAAAATGTGGACGGGACTAGATAAGCTCTGCTTCTCCCGTCTTCCCTTTCAGACATGTACAATTTGATCAACTATTGACAATGTGTGATGTTGTATAAGTGTGCTGACGTGACCCAAATAAATAAATAAATAAACAAATAAATAAAAAAAAATAAATAATCATTATGATAGTTAATGGTTTGCGTAGCTCGACTGTGAGCGTCTCCACGATGAGTCCTAAAGGCCTGTTTACGCTCAACGCTCAATAAGGATCCAGATCCAGACGGAGTCTTCTGTCCGTGCTCTGCGTTCATTTCATCCAGATTTCTGCAAGTTTCCGTAAAGGTCACAGATACGGACCAAACGGAGCAGTACCACAGGAAACCACAGGGGGCAGCGTTGCTGTTGCTACCTGATACGTAGCTCTACTGAGACACGAAGAAGAAACATTGAGGAAGAGTTAACTTTGTTTGGTTTTTTTTTCAAATGTTTTTTTTTTTTTTGTTATTTTTATTTTATTCATTTATTTATTTTTTTTCTATTTTACTTTCTTGTGATACTCACACATGTTTGAAATAAAAGCATAATTCAAAATTCAAACAATAATGGAGGAATTTTTTTGTTGTTGTTATTTTGGAGAAGAAGAAGAAGAGCTGTGTGAGTCGGTGAGGAACTTGCTGCTCTGTTTTTGTCTTTTATGTCAAAGGTTCATCAGCAACACCTCCTCCACAGCCGCCATGTTTGTTTTTGGGTTTGTTGTTGTTGTCATAAATTTTGAACTCTGAGCTGAACGAATGGAGATAAAATTCACGCTCACGTGTTTTGATGATGTGAGTTCTAAAGAGGGCTTTAAACATCAGTTTGTGTCTGTGCTCTGTGGCTCAAGCTGCTGTGAAACGTCTCGTTATGTCCAGTGAGTCTTTCAGCAGAAGAAGAAGAGAAGCTCAGCAGCTGGTTGGTTGGAAAACTCCGAGAGCTCTGACGGACATTTCCTCTGAGTGTGTGCCCGTGTGTTCGGTCTGTGTCGGACCTTTGAAGAGAAATCTAGAAACAACCTCTTGGAACAAAAAAATCCCAAACTTATTGATTTATATGGAGTTTGGTTCCTGTTTCTTCTCCTGAGACAAAAAGTTTAAAAGTCTCACTTTGACTCCAATCAGTGGAGAAGTAATCCCTTCGTCTCATGGCTCAGTTTTTATGGATCTTTAAGGTTTTAAAGTAAAGAAATGCTCGTTAACAAAGAGGTCGATCCGTTCTGAGTGTCTGTTTGCTGCTGGAAAGTGTGGTTGGTGTGTGTGTCTTTGTGTGTGTCTTTGTGTTTCTTTGTGTGTGTGTGTGTGTGTGTGTGTGTGTGTGTGTGTGTGCAGCTTTGCAGAGCAGCAGTGAATCAGCACAAACCTTACCTCTGAAAAAAGAAAGAAGTGGTTTCAGAGACTTCCTCTTTTAGGTTTGCAAACAGAAGAAGAGTCGAGAGAGTGAGACACATGATGGACAGCAGGGAGGACCACGGGCGTCTCAGGACCAGCACAGGAGGAAAACAAACCCTGCAGAGTTACTCAGAGTTTGGCAGGCGGAGAATCCTCTTACAGACCATGTGCCTGCTCGTCATCACAACGTCTGCACAACAACACACAAACACTGAGCCGGGAACAGTCACTTATATAAGAGTCGGTACAGGCAGACCTGGACCTCGCAGACCTCCAACAGCTGAAGAAAGGAGCTTAAAAAAACCTCCAGTCAGCATGAAAAACAGTTCAAACAAAGCTCCACGTCACACAACTCCTGCAGACGCCTGAGGGTCAGCGCACACCAAGCAGCTTCGACCAGCTCTAATCACTTTGGGACGTGACCTTTGACCCTGAAGGGACAAACTCCTGACTTATAAAAGGGCCCAAAGCAGACCGATGCTGCAGCTCTTCTCTCCCTGGAGGATAAAATTACGACGCTGGGATGTTGATGTTTAGGGTTTTAGTTCATTAGCATACAAAGTGATCCAACTCCAGGTGACTTGAACACATTTCTTCTTGACCTGGGGTGTTCCTCAGGGATCATTACTCGATCTTCTGTTCTTTGTGACTTTTAATGTTCTTTTACAAATACAGGATTATTTTCTGCTTGGTTTAGGGTGTATATGACCATTTAAAGCACATTTAAATTGAACGCTCAGCCTGCAGTGCCCATAGTCGGACTGAGATCTTGAATTTTCTCCCTCTTTACCCTCGATAATTATTAATTATAATAATAATAATTATTATTATTATAAGTGCTCGCAGAGACGTGTTGCGTTCGGTTTCCTCTAACTTTAAATCTCATGACAGCTCACCCACCGCCTCAGAAACACCCTCACATCGAGCGCTCCCTGATTGGTGGGCGGGGGCTGTCCCTTGACGGACACTCATTAGAGCGTGTCATGGCTGACCCACTCATCTCCCCGACCTTTGACCTTTCCTGAGAGCTGTTTTTGAGGACCTTTGTGGGAGTGATGGGTGTTTTATGACCTTTATCGGTGGAATAAAGAGATTTCTGTTCTTTATTTTTCTTTGTTTTGTTTTGGTTCCAGCTCTGTTCCCTCTTTCTTCAGTTTTGTTTCCTGATGCGTGCTGCGGCGGATGCTTTATTTAGCTCTTCTCCATTTTTATGTACGTGGTGTTTGACCTACAGACAAACAGCAGATCACAAGGGATTGTTTTTAAGAGACACAGAGCGAAAACTTAAATCCACGCAACAATTCATTTATCAGACCTAATCTGAGCCACATTCACCCGACAAGGCCAGAAAAAGGTCTAACTTTAAGATATCAAAAGACTAAACTGACGTTTGCTTTCTTTCCTAAGACATTGTTTTTGTTCCAAGAAACCTTAACGGCAGTTTTTCCTTTATAGATGAGAAAAACAACAACTCATGATCTTGTTAAAATCAGGATTAAAAATTTAAATCAGTCTTAAAACCACTCCCAGACTTGTGTCGTTTGATTGAACCTGATCATTAAAACCTTGAAACCCTCTATTAAAATAATTTGAGTTTTATCTTCATTTAGTTTTAAAGCGTTCTCGCTCGTCTGTACATTAATATCAGAAACATGCAGTGGGAGGGACAGAAGTGCAGCTGTGTGTTTGGTTGTTTAAAGATGTACAACCCGCTGTCGTCTGCATACAAAGAGAGGAAGATGAGAGTTAAGACCAAGTGATAATAGATACACAGTAAAAAATGAGCAGGCCTGAGAAGAGACTTAGAAGCTGATCCAAAGCTGTTCAGATAAATGTAAAATGTCACATATATATATATATATATATATATATATATATATATATATATATATATATATATATATATATATATATATATATATACTTCTTTAGTAACAGATTCTGAAGGACTGAAGGGCAACTTGGTTCTTTAGTTCAACAGAGATGTCCAACTGAGTGTCTTCTGCATAACAATGATAATGAAGGTAATGATTGGAGATGATATTTGAAGTGTGGTGGAAATGTCCTGCTGTCTTTACTGGACCGACCTCGACCTCGAGCTGTATCAACAGTTTAAACCTAATCCACCTGAGTCTCCTGAGTTTTCTTTAAGTGGTCAAGCTTCCTGAAACTTCCTCCACAGGAAGTACGATCAGTGACAATAGAACCGACCCAACAACACTTCCTTGAGGAACTCCGTAACCAAAATGTTGTTTCTGAGACTTACAAGCTGATCCAAAACTGTTTAAATGAATGAAAAAAACATGTTAATATAGATGAAATTAAAGTGTTTAATGTAACGCGTTTACGTATCTCCAGATAACCACCAAAGTCCTCAGGTTAACCTGCTGGTTAATATTTAACTAACTGTGGTGCTTATAGAGAAAAACACTGTGTACTTTTCTGTAACAGGTTAAAGGGACTAAAAACAAACTGGGTGGTTTGATGCAGCAGAGATAAACATCTCAGTGTCGTCTGCATAAAAGTCGATATAAAAAGTGTAGAAATCATTAAAACAGAAGCAAAATATCAACCTATGTCTTTCTAGTCTCCAAAATCAATGAGATATCCTCTTTCTTTATATTCAAATAAAACTAGTGCTCACGGAAACAAACAAAGATATCTAAATGATGATACAGAGTCTGAAAAACTTGAAGAAATTGACTAAAAATGAGCGGCTTGAATCTTATAATCATGATCTGGACCTTTTAATTCAAAACCTCAAAAAAATGTGATGATTTTTTTTTGTATATTATTTCTAATTTAAAGTTAAAGTCAGTCTAAACTTATATGTTGAATTCACCGGACAAGTCGTGAGAAATCTCAAATCTTAGATATTAGAAAACTGACGTTGAGTATTTTGAAATGTCCCTTTTCAAAAAAAACTTGAAAAGCACTTTTTTTAATTACTGTCGTGTTTTTTTTGTTTTGTTTTGTTTTTTTATTTATTTATTTTTATGTTTTACAAGCATGCAGACATTTTTGTCTTTAATATCTTGAAAAAAATGTTTTTGATTTTCCAGCTCTTGCTTAAATTTAGCTTGAATGAAGTCTTTTCAGACTCAGCTCTCGCTCTTGCTTCAGTCTTACACTTTTTACTTTTAGCTTCACTCTGACTTTATTTCTCCTAACAGAGAGTTTAGAAACACACCTTCAGTCATCTTCATATTAAACTCATGTATCACTGATTTTATGATGAATATGAGTTTAAACTGAATGAAAATGTTCCCTGAGTGTCTGTAGGCCTCTTTGTTCCAGCTGGTTTTAATGATACTGGCAGATAAACACACACACACACTCACACACACACACTCACACACACACACACTCACACACACACACTCTGTGGGTTCATCATCCTGCAGTTTAACAGTTTATTAAACAGAGCGATGAAGCTCTCAGGTCTCACATGGACAGAAACCCTTTTGTCCCGTGTTTGTTCACTTCCTGTTGTGTTTTTGCAGCAGACTTTCAGGAGTCGCAGCGCTGTCGGCTCCATGTCGGCTCCATGTCGGCTGCATGTCGGCTCCATGTCGGCTCCATGTCAGCTCCATGTCGGCTCCATGTCGGCTCCATGTCGGCTCCATGTCGGCTCCATGTCGGCTCCATGTCGGCTCCATGTCAACTCCATGTCGGCTCCATGTCGGCTCCATGTCGGCTCCATGTCGGCTCCATGTCGGCTCCATGTCGGCTGCATGTCGGCTCCATGTCGGCTCCATGTCGGCTCCATGTCGGCTCCATGTCGGCTCCATGTCGGCTCCATGTCGGCTCCATGTCGGCTCCATGTCAACTCCATGTCGGCTCCATGTCGGCTCCATGTCGGCTCCATGTCGGCTGCATGTCGGCTCCATGTCGGCTCCATGTCGGCTCCATGTCGGCTCCATGTCGGCTCCATGTCGGCTCCATGTCAACTCCATGTCGGCTCCATGTCAGCTCCATGTCAACTCCATGTCGGCTCCATGTCAACTCCATAACGGCTCCATGTCAACTCCATGTCGGCTCCATGTCGGCTCCATGTCGGCTCCATGTCGGCTGCATGTCGGCTCCATGTCGGCTCCATGTCGGCTCCATGTCGGCTCCATGTCGGCTCCATGTCGGCTCCATGTCAACTCCATGTCGGCTCCATGTCGGCTCCATGTCGGCTCCATGTCGGCTCCATGTCGGCTCCATGTCGGCTGCATGTCGGCTCCATGTCGGCTCCATGTCGGCTCCATGTCGGCTCCATGTCGGCTCCATGTCGGCTCCATGTCGGCTCCATGTCGGCTCCATGTCGGCTGCATGTCGGCTCCATGTCGGCTCCATGTCGGCTCCATGTCGGCTCCATGTCGGCTGCATGTCGGCTCCATGTCGGCTCCATGTCGGCTGCATGTCGGCTCCATGTCGGCTCCATGTCGGCTCCATGTCGGCTCCATGTCGGCTCCATGTCGGCTCCATGTCGGCTCCATGTCGGCTCCATGTCGGCTCCATGTCGGCTGCATGTCGGCTCCATGTCGGCTCCATGTCGGCTCCATGTCGGCTCCATGTCGGCTCCATGTCGGCTGCATGTCGGCTCCATGTCGGCTCCATGTCGGCTCCATGTCGGCTGCATGTCGGCTCCATGTCGGCTCCATGTCGGCTCCATGTCGGCTCCATGTCGGCTCCATGTCAGCTCCATGTCGGCTCCATGTCGTCTCCATGTCGTCGGCCCGGTTTCGAGGAAACCAAACGACTGGAGAAGAAGTTTATGTTACCAGTGACAGACAAACATCTCATCTTCTCTTTCTGCTGTTCCCTGAACATCATCCCTGGTTTGACTTGAAGGAGTGGGTTCAGCTGGTATCTGCCTCCAGCTGAGGGATGGTCGTCGGCGGTGCCTGACACGGCCCCCCGGCCCCCCGGCCCCCCGCAGCACAGGGTCAGGCTCTGCAGCCCTGATGCTGGGTGTGCTGACTGTTTGGAGGGTTCATTCCTCATCAGATTTACTCACACTTCTCCTGCTCCGTTCACATTCTCCTCCCGTATGAAGCCTTTAAAAGCAGCCCTGATCTGTGATTAGCCCCTCCACCATCTTAATCTGCAGTAAAAGTGAGGGAAATGAGCATGTGATTGCAGGGGCTGCTGGGAAACCCACAGTGGGGTGTTTGTTTTGGTGACATTTTCACAGTTTCAGTCTTAGCATATGACTACCGGAGTCAGCTTAGAGGAAGGTCAGTCATTTCTAAGAACGCTCCACCGTAACGTGGGCCCAGAGGCCACCCACAGGTCAAATGGTGCGGGATCTTTACCTTTAAGCTGATTGGACCGCATGCTGGCCGGCTAATGCTGGCGGATAAGAGTCCGATGAAGGTGCACGGTGTGAGGAAGGCCATGAAGAAGTAATCTACTGGCTTTACCTTGACCTGCTTCTACACCAAAGCTCATTTAAGTCACAAACTGCATGAAAACACAGGACAAACAGAGGCCAAACGGAGGTCAGCCAGGGTTCAGTACCCAGCTGGGATCAGGTGGAGAGGTCCAGATTAACCACCTTACTGCGCCCACATCCACCACCAGATGACACCACCAGAGTTCAGATATGAGGCTGAGGAATGGGCTGATGCTTCCAAGAAGGAGTCAGGTTGAGTTAGCTTAGCTTAGCTTATCTTAGCCTAGCTTAACTTAGAATATTGTAAAAACTGACAAAATGGGGTTCGAAGCTCTGGGGCCAACAAAGACGAGAACAAGCTCACATTGAGCTCCCCTCTCCACAAACCCCCTTCACTCTGATTGGACAGCCATCTGGAGGCCTGTCGGGGGCTGAGTTATGTGCAGCCCTTGGTGTTTGAGGCCCGCCCAAGATCCTTATGTGATGACTTCATCATTTCAGCAGTTTTGTGAAGATCTCAGGATTTTATTTAAAAATTATTATTTCACTCATTTATTTATTTATTTATTTATTGATTGATTGATTTAATTGGGGGGGGGGGGTCTGCTTCGTTAAAGACGATGTGAGTGAGATGTTTTTACATCCCCTGAAACAAAATGACAAACACTTAAAAAACAGAAAACAGAAAAATGGATTTCTGAAGTTCATTTTCACTGTTTGCATCTGTTTCGGTCTTTTGCGTGTGTTGGCACCAGTAATTCTTTCTGATTATTCAGGTTTGTTAGCCTCCGTGACAGCAACAGCAAAACCTCGAAAAACCCAACCCCAGACTTCAGAGCACCTCTAAAGTTCAGGGTCCAGCTCAGGGTCCAGTTCGTCTGATCTGCTCTGTCATGTTGGAAGAAAGCGTCTGTAAATATTCAGAGAATGCTTCAGTCTTGAACGTCACTTTGATTGATCTCTGCTCTCTTGTTGTCTTTTCTTTCTTCTTCCTGCGTCTCTTCTTTTGTTCTCTCTTCTTTTCCTCCGTCTCCACGCGTGTCACTCCGTCCCCGTCTGTGTCGTCTTCTCCTTTTGTCGCCGTGAACTCGAGGAGAAAGATGTTTTTTCACGGCCCTGACTGTTAAAGGTCGTGTTTGGATGACATGATGGAGTGACAGAGTCAGAGCTGGGCTTTCTTCTTCTACTGTTTTTAAAGACTGAGGGAAACATGTCAGCTATTCAAAACATGTTTCCAGATGACCAGGAACCACCTTCCAGGAACTAAGAGGTTCCTCCAGCCTGAGCGATGAGTCCTGCACCGTGTTCCTCAGGTCTGATCATTTCAGCTCTGAGCTCGCTGAGCGTCTTGGGAACATCATAAATCAGAGGCGTTATTTCTCCCTCGCCATACAGAGAAATATCTGAGGATTAAGAGCTTCCATTTTTAACTCCAGCTGGATTTATTCCACAGCATCGACTCGTAAGCTCCTGGACTTTGTTGGCCGCAAGTCTCACTGAGCCGCTCAGTTGTTGTGATGAAGCCTGATTTAAAAAAACTTGTTTATGGTTCAAACTTTTTAAAAATTATTCCAAAGCCCCGCCCCCAAATTTCCTGTTCTCTTTAAAATTACAACCCCTAAAGTAGACTCTGCAGAGTAACGTCCATGAAGCTTGATTTAGACCCGGGTTCCTGCGGTGGAAACGCCTCCAAAGGTTCCTGGTCCCTGGTGGAAAGGTCTGTGGTCGTAACACGGCTCAAATTAACCTCACACACTCGCTCTTTAAGGATGTTTTTACAGCGTAGGGCGGCGAGGAGGCGGCTGACAGACACACAAACAACTGTTATATCAGATGTTTTATGAAGCGGAGGAAAGAAACACTCCCTCATTGTTTCCTCCAGCCGGACATGAATCAAAGAGCGGCTCTGATATCTGCCATGAGGAAGGGCGCTGATGAAGATGAGAGGGAAAGAGGAACAAGCTTTGGGCCGTTTTTAGAGGCACTCAATACGTTTTAAAGAATAACTGATGAAGAAGGATTTTGTGGGTTTGTGTGATAACAGACGAGCTGATGGAGGTTTGACTTCAGCAGAAACTTCCACGTCTGGAACATCAGACACGACAAACAGAGGAACTTTTAGCTGATGCACTGTGATTGGCTGCTAAGAGGAGGGATTTCCTCCTAACGCCGCTTCTCTACATGTGTCAGTGCATCCGCATCACTCTGCAGTTCCCCTCCAAAACACACGGGGGCAGTGCGGACTGTGTGCTTGTCAGCACGGAGACTGAGCACGCTGCGTTACCTGGAGGCTGACACATGATGATGACATGATGATCACATGATATCATACAGCAATGATTAAAGGAAGGAAAGAGAGGAGACGAGGAGGAGGTGAAACCTACGGACGAAATGCTGTAAATACAGGAAACACAAATCCAAGCCGACCAATCACAGGGCCTGCTGTCCGGTAGGCCATATTGGCTAGCTACAGGCCATCGTCTCATCTCAGCTGTCTAACCGCCATCATGGCTGCTTGGTTACCTACAGGCTGTTGTCTCGTGTCGTGTTGTCATGACGCCGTCATGTAGGTGTTGGCTACAGGCCGTTGAATCTATGTATAAGTATAAACCAGGCTCTGCAGCATCTTCAACCTTCAGGTGCCCCCCCCCCCAGCCGCTGATGTGGATCAGGACCTGTGATCTACCTTCTCTACTTTGACCATGGTTAGCTCAAGCTAACAAAGATGCACTAACTTGCTAACGCTCTCAGTGACTGGTGGGAAGAGCTCATTTATTCTGTGGAACAGTCTGTTAAATGCAGCTCAGACTTTTCTCCTCCATCAGTGGCTTAAAGGAACCGGAGCGACACAGCGATAGATTTATCATCTGTATCTGCTCCCACAAAAACCACCCACAGGCCCCCCTTTTCCACCAAGCCCCTCTGGATCTGCTCCTTTCTAAAACCCTCAAAACTCTGTGTCCAAAACTCCTCTCAGCACCTCCTCCTCCTCCTCCTCCTCCTCCTCCTCCTCCTCCTCCCCTGCAGATCAGAGCTGGCAGCTCCCAGCGTTGCGGGGATCGTCCTGCTTCAGGTCCAGGTTTCTCTCTTTCTGGTCTTGCTCCCCCCTTGTTGAGTTTTATTTACCCTGTAAGAGGATTTGATGATGAACAGCCGTACAGCACTATCAGCTCTGCTGGGAGGAGGCCAGCAGAGAGAGGGGGGGGGGGGGGTCCAGGTTTATGGACTTTAACAGAAGATTTGATTTTAAGAGTTTGTTTCTTTAGAGGCTTTAACGCCTTTAATGAGAGGACAGGACAGAGGATGGAGCAGGAATAGAGAACAGGAACAGAGAGCCGGAACAGAGAGCCGGAACAGAGAGCCGGAACAGAGAGCTGGAACAGAGACCCGGAACAGAGACCCGGAACAGAGAGCTGGAACAGAGAGCCGGAACAGAGAGCAGGAACAGAGAGCAGGAACAGAGACCCGGAACAGAGAGCTGGAACAGAGAGCCGGAACAGAGAGCAGGAACAGAGAGCCGGAACAGAGAGCCGGAACAGAGAGCGGGAACAGAGAGCCGGAACAGAGAGCCGGAACAGAGAGCCGGAACAGAGAGCAGGAACAGAGAGCAGGAACAGAGAGCCGGAACAGAGAGCGGGAACAGAGAGCCGGAACAGAGAGCCGGAACAGAGAGCCGGAACAGAGAGCTGGAACAGAGACCCGGAACAGAGACCCGGAACAGAGAGCTGGAACAGAGAGCCGGAACAGAGAGCAGGAACAGAGAGCAGGAACAGAGACCCGGAACAGAGAGCTGGAACAGAGAGCCGGAACAGAGAGCAGGAACAGAGAGCCGGAACAGAGAGCCGGAACAGAGAGCAGGAACAGAGAGCAGGAACAGAGAGCAGGAACAGAGAGCCGGAACAGAGAGCCGGAACAGAGAGCCGGAACAGAGAGCGGGAACAGAGAGCAGGAACAGAGAGCAGGAACAGAGAGTCGGAACAGAGAGTCGGAACAGAGAGCGGGAACAGAGAGCTCGAACAGAGAGCAGGAATAGAGAACAGGAGCAGAGAGTCGGAACAGAGAGCTGGAACAGAGAGCGGGAACAGAGAGCTGGATTAGAGAGCCGGAACAGAGAGCGGGAACAGAGAGCGGGAACAGAGAGCAGGAACAGAGAGCTGGATTAGAGAGCCGGAACAGAGAGCAGGAACAGAGAGCAGGAACAGAGACCTGGAACAGAGAGCTGGAACAGAGAGCGGGAACAGAGAGCTGGAACAGAGAGCGGGAACAGAGAGCTGGATTAGAGAGCCGGAACAGAGAGCAGGAACAGAGACCTGGAACAGAGAGCAGGAACAGAGAGCAGGAACAGAGAGCGGGAACAGAGAGCTGGAACAGAGAATGTGTGGAACAGAGAGAATGTGGAACAGAGAGAATGTGGAACAGGGAGCATGTGGAACAGGGAGCGTGGGGAACAGGGAGCATGTTGAACAGGGAGCATGTGGAACAGGGAGCGTGTGGAATGAGGTGCTGTGAAGGCCGCAGGTTTCAACCTGCTGGTGCAGAATTTAACTGCTCTGCCTGAGCGAGGCCTCAGGAACTCAGAGTGTTTTAAAAACAAACGTCTTTTCCTCCTCAGCTCTGAAACCTTCGGCTAATGTCTGATGATGAGTGTGACTGTTTGATGGGGAACAGCTGCTCTTCATGCTGATATCAGCTGATAGAGACAGAAATCCTCCTCTGAGGGGGTCAGGACGTCATGAGGTTGGTCTGAGTTCCTCCTGCTGACACAAACACCCTCTGATATTCATTCTTTTCGGACTTTATTCCATTTATATGCAGAATATATAAATAAAGATAAACTTTCTGCCTTTTTCTTTCCAAACTTCCTCCTTCTTCCTTTCCTCCACCGTCTTTTGTCTCCATCCTTCTCCTTTCATTTCTCTCCTCTCTCCTCTTTTCCATTCAGACTTCCTCTTTCCCCGTTCACTCTTTGCTTCCTTTAACTTTGCACTCTCATCCTCCTCTTTCTCTTCCTTTGCCTCGCTCCCTCCTTTCATGCCACCTTTTATCCTCTTTTCCACGCTCCTCCGCTGCTCCTCTCCGTCTCCGTCTCTGGCTGCTCTCAGAGCTGGGTTGCGGTTGCACGGTGTTGCCTCATGCAGCAGACCTGCAGAGGGAGATCAGAAGCAGCTCTAACTGCTTTAGTCATGACTTTCTCTCCAGCAGCCTGAACGCTGCCGTCTTTAATATTTCAGGCGTCTGCTGCCGGCTCGGCATTATCGCACCATGATGACATTTAGAGGCGAGGAGGTGTAACGCTGCTCCGACACGACCGCAGGACACAAACAGACGATGAAGAAGAAGAAGAACTACTTACATCCCTCACTCGGGCTGAGGATGTCAGTAATAAGATCATTTCAGGTTAAAGAAAAGTTCATGTATCTTATCATTCACTCATTTTTAGCATCATTTCCTTATTTGTTCCTCCTCCTGAAGCCTTCACACCATCAGGTGTCAAAGTTAGCACAAACCTGAGAGGAAAAGTTTTTACACAGCATCAAACAGGTTGCTTCTGCAGGTTAAAGACTGAAATCCTCATGGTTTGCAGGATTAGGCCAAAATAGTTCAAATCTCTGCAAATGTTGTGATGCAAACAAGAAAAAAAGATTTTTTTTTTTTTTGTCTGATGGAGAAGCTGCCAGTCAGAGATGGATGTCTGGAAATGAGCAGGATTCTTTCTAAAGATCAGCGAACCACAGTTGTTCATCCTCATGCATCAGTTCTTGACATCGTCTGGAAAACTTCTGGAACCTTCAGGAGCAGAAACTCGCCGTTCACACATGCACACCTGTGCGCTCTCAAACTAAAATACTGGTTTTCAGACAGGTGTGTGTTACCTGAGACTTCACTCAGACCTTTTGGTCAACAATGTGTAAGAAAAGTCTGGACCATGCAGCCCACCTTTTTAATTCACTTTCTTCTTGTGAAAACAAGTTTTAAAGACAGTAACAAAGAAAGATGAAGAGAAATCATCCGTCTGAGAGCGAGACACAAAAGTTCAAGTCAAATTAACGGATGCTTATCGGCTCCATCCTTAACGAACGGTGGGGAAGCAGCGACTCTTCTATAACAATAAATTCTGTCGGTGTTTCATTTTAGCACTGGTAGTGTTACGTACCCGCCTGGAGGAACAGGTGTGCAACACAAAGAGGAATAAAGAATACCCAAAACCACCTGCTCCCTCAGTCCCCGAAAACCCGCAACAGAATCAACCAGCATTCAAAACAAAACCCAGAGATCTAACAAAACGCTGAAGCTAACTCAACGAAATAAAAAGTTAACAGGCAAAAAGAAACAAACCAATCGTCAAAGAGAAGACAAGAAAACAAAGGTTACAGTAACAAAAACGCGTCTTAACAAAAGATCAATTTCAACTCAAAAGAAACAGAATTATCCTACGCTAACAAACAAAGTAACGAACAAAACTCAACATAACTAACGAGGTTTGGAAAAACAGGCGTCTGCTGCTGACGCCGCCATTGCTACGGACGCCGGCCGGCTTTAAAGGGGCGGCCCCGGTGCAGCCCAATGTCTACTACGACTCGATCCCGAGCGGCCAATCAGACGAAGAGCTCCTCCGGCCAATCCCTGTTCCTCCTGCAGCAACAAAAGAACCAATCAGATGCACAACCACACAGACGTCTCACTCCCACCTGCATCCAAACTCAGACATGGAAAAAGGGAAAGAAAACAGAACAGAGTATCAGTTTTTAGCATTAAAGAGCAGATACCTTTGGTAACAGAACAGACTCACTCGTCTTCAGTGGAGCTGTGTCAGGCTCTGCTCTGCTGGCTGTCGGCTAACGGCGATTTATTGACGAGCGTCGCTGGGAGCTGATCGATACACCAACAGGCTGCAGCTGACTTGCTAGCTAGCTTAGCTAGCGAGCTAAAAAAGAAACTTTTTTCCAACAAACCAACTGACTGATTTGAAATGGTTTCAGTTCAATGGTTTTGTTTTCATTATGAACATTTCAGCTTTAGAATTTTTTTTTTTTTTTGAAAAAAAAAAAGTTTGTTGTCCGATTATTCATAACAGGATGGTGATACACGCTGATTGGAGGGGCCCCAGCAGACTCCAGAATGGCCCCTGCCGCCTGAGGCGACAGAGTGACTGCAGGATGGATCTTAAAGTGATCCCAGAGGAAGTCTGTACTCTGTCTTTGATCGAGCTCTCGTCTCTGTTGCTCCTTCTTCAGACTCCATCAGGACAGAAACATCTCCTCATGTTTGCAGAGTTTTAAAGAGTCCGTCCATTATTTTCTTCCTGTTTTTCTCCTTCAGGTGTACGTGCAGGGGGCTCAGAGCCCAACCTGCCATTGGCTGTGAGTTTGGCTTCACTTTGGACAGGTGGCTCAACCATGTAGAGACAAATTCATGCACAACCTTTGAGAACCAACCTGACAAACAGGGAGAAATCTGTAAACAGCTTCAGATCAACATCCTCTGTTCAAATCCCTGCAGGTGAAATCCATCCAGGTGTGCTCAGACCCTGCAGAGGTGAGAGAAGCTGCAGCATCGTGCACGAAGGAGGGAAAGCAGCAGGCGTCCACACCTGAAGCCGACCGTATCACACACAGTTTGATCATCATCAGTGCTTTAAAATCAATTCACATTTCATGCCTCGACTCTTTCAGCCTCAGTTTTCCATCAGCTTCCTCAGTTCCTGCTTCGTCCTCCTCACCTGTCCTCACCTTACCCTTCTCCTCTCTCACCTCCTCCTTTCCTCCCACCTTGCTCCCTTCCTGATCCCCTTCAAATCTCCTTCACAGCCTCCTTCCTTCCTCCCTCCCTCCTTTCCTACCCCGTCTCCTCTAACCTTGTTTCTGTCTCAGGTCATGGATGTTTCTCTGACTTTACACACAGGAAACAGAATCTGTGTTCAGACTGTGAAACAAGTCGACCCTGTGTTTGGAAATACATCCAAAAAACTTAAAAACAGACCTGGAACCAAAACTCAAACATCAAAGTTCAAGTTTTCTCGGAGGAGAAAGTCTCAAACTCTCAAACAGTGAGTTAACTTGTCTGTTTGTTGCATCATTCTGCAGAAGTCTGAGACGCTTGTTGTGGATTTTCTGCTCTCGGGTTTATTAATATATCAACAACAGGTGAGGGAAGCATTTTATATACAACCTCCATACCTCAGTGAAGTTTGGACGTTGTGTAAAACAAATAAAAACAGAATATGATGATTTTTAAATCCGGTTTAACCTAAATTCAACTGAATACACGACAAAGACCAGATATTTATTCTTCAAACTGATAAACTTTGTTGTTTTTTTGCAAATATTCACTCATTTTGAATTTGATTCTTACAACATGTTCCTAAGAAGCTGGTTCAGGCTCATGTTTCCACTGTGTTCCATCACCTTTCCTTTTAACAACACTCAGTAAGTGTTTGTGAACTGAGGACACTAATTGTTGAAGCTTTGGAGGTGGAATTCTTCATAATGCTCCATACATTTTCAATGGGAGACAGATCTGGACTGCAGGCAGGCCAGTCTAGTACCTGCACTCTTCTACTACGAAGCCACGCTGTTGTAACAGGTGCAGAATGTGTCTTGTCATTGTCTTGCTGAAATAAGCAGGGACGTCCCTGAAAAAGACGTGGCTTGGATGGCAGCATATGTTGCTCCAAAATCTGTATGTACCTTTCAGCATTAATGGAGCCTTCACAGATGGTCCAGTTAGCCATGCCATGGGCACTAACACACCCCCATACCATCACAGATGCTGGCTTGTTTGTTTACGTTTTGGTCAGGTTCGTCTCACATGAAGTTCAGGTGTAAACATAAAGACCAGGAGCAACATTTCTCTGCAAACTTCTCTCAGTAACAGAACTTTAAACCTGTGAACTGTGAGCAGAGAGTGACACCCTGTGGTCGGAGGCAGAACTGCAGGCTTAAAGCCTCAACAATCACTTCTTCCACCAGTTTGTCTTTACGTTTAGCTGCCAGGTGAGTCTCATCCTTCCTCAGGCGTCACTGAACACAGAGAGGTGACGGAGGACGATGGATGTCTCTGACTTTGAAGTTTGAGGACAGAGCTTAGTTTTGAGTCTCTGAGCTGCATCATCTTGTTTTACGGTCACACCCTCTGCGTGGATGTGGAGCCCAGATTCAGACATACAGTTTGAGTGTTTGTATGATCTAATATAAACGGAACATTTAGTTACATAAGCAGAAGAATCTGTGAGGTCCAAAACAAACTGAACCTGCTCCTCCTCTGGTCCTCAGCTGTGTGGCTGTGAGCAGGTATCACACACACACACACACACACACACACACACACACACACTCCCTGTGAAGTGACCTCACAGCTTCATCATCTTATAACTTTAATGTTGTTACTTTCATGAGTCCTGTTTCTCCAGCCCTCTCTCTCTCTCTCTCTCCACCCTCAGGGGGGGGGCGATCAGCACAGTTCAAAACGCACCCTTCTGATGTCATGATGATGTCATGCACAGGCCGCTGCTGTGAGCAAACACACACACACACACACACATGCACACACACTCTATCTCTGCTCTCTAGCTGTGCTGACAGATGGAGTTCAGGCTGCGTGAAGCTCAAACTGCTTCAAGATGACTCGGCCTCGCTCCGTCCAATCACAGCTTTTTTCAGAGCGCTGCTTTCACTCGGAGCCAAATGGACTTCATCAGGCCGGGATCATCTTTCCCCGGAGGTGGACCTCCAGCTGAGTCCTGAAGCGACCCCCTGCAGAGATCCTGCAGAGCTGCTGCAGCCTCCTGGCTCTCCCGCTGACTTCCTCTCCTCCGTTTCTCCTTTTTCAAGCTTTTCCCCAAAATGAAACCACCTTCTGCCTCTTTCTGACCTTTTTTTTTTCGTCCTTTCCAGCTGTCCTTCCATCTCCTGCTGTCTGAACTCAGACTTCTTTCTGTTTCCTCCAGATATCTTCTGGACTCTTCCTCCGTTTTTGCATCAGTCTTTCTTCGGTCTATCTCGGCTCTTTCCTGTTTCAGTCTTAGCTATCTTCTGGCTCTTCTCTGGGTTCGTCTCCTCCCTGGATCTGCCTGTTATCTCGCTCTCTTCTGTCCATCTAACTCTGGATTAACCGGATCAGCTCCTTTGTGGCTCAGGTGTGCTGGCTAACCTGTGGTGGTTAATCTTCTTGGCCTGTCCCACTTATCTTCATGCTCCTTCCTTTCTCACTTTCTCTGTCTTAATCCTGTTTTTGTGCATAAAAATCTACGTATTACACCTTTAAAGTGACCTTTTGTTTCCCATCCTGAACTCTCTTCAGGTTCAGTTAGTTTAAACCCCTCAGTGTTTAGCACTTGCTCATGTTACAAAGACCTGGGAGGATCTGTTATTCCTGTGTGGTCCAGGGGGGTCTCAGATTTGGTTGCACAGAGTTACAGTGGGCGTTTGGTTTGTGTCATTTTTACAGATCACTGAGGGGAATCTGAGTCCGTTCAGACCCAAAAACAATAAACGACAAACTGAGTGCACTGTATATGGACACTCTGTAAGGCTGCTATAAAAATTATACACAGTTATCTTCTTATCTGTTGGGATACGCTGCATTTAAAATTAATATCAGAAAAAAAAAGAACAGCTACAATTTGAAAACAAATCTCGCCTGTAAAGTACAAATATAATCGTTTTGTTTGGGAGCATGATACAATGACCAAAAATGGCCCTTTGATTCATTTTCTGCTATGAATAAAAACAGATCATCAGGTTTTTTTTTGTGCCTATATTTTGCAGAAATAGTTCGATACTTAAAAACAGCTTTTAATATCCAGGGTTAGTTAAAGGTGACGCGAACAATTCATGATCACCGCCGCCAGACGTCGCCGTTTACAACCAAGCACGTTTCGCGCTTGGTTCGTAAGTTTGTCCCTCTGCGGCTTCCGCACTCATAGTTAGCAACATGGCGTCCGACAGTGACGGCGAGGAGGATTTTGTGACTTACGGGACTCCGTTGGAGCCTTTAGAAGAAGGTGAACACTTTCATAAACCCCATACAATATATTTACTTCACTCCAAACTAATCTACTATGTTTCGGGGTCAGAAATTAACCCTGACGTCTCCAACGGACGCGAAGCTAACAAACGGCTAACAGTCTTATCAGCAACACAAGACCTCATTCATATGTTCGCTTGATGTACTTTATTTTTTCTGGCGGTGAAAAACAGGTTATTAAATGTTCAAATCAACCCTTTAAGGAAGCTACACCTTGTTCTTGATAATTCGGCTCACCAAATATCCTCAAACTGGATTATTATTCATCTGTTTACCAGCTTGTTGTTGTAATCTGCGACTGAACCGCTAACTTTAATATTCCTGTTTAACAATCGAGTTTGAGGCATAAATACGGAAAGATCTTTAAATTTCAGGTAAAATCATTATAGTTGGGTGTCTTAAGTGTTTGTTTAATTAAAAGGTGTTGTTGTCGAGTTTTTGGTTGTCAATAACAACTGGACAATGATGTAACTACCACCACATCATCAAACGCTTTATTATTGTATTAAATTTGGTTCTTCCTGGATGCTTTGAAGCATGTGGTTGATCTTTTTTTATGTATCTTTTAAATTAAGGATATATATATATATATATATATATATATATATATATATATATATATATATATATATATATATATATATATATATATGGACATATGTAAGTATAGACAAGTTTATTTATAAAAGCTTGAGGTCCTATGAGTTAAGATATATGACTAATGTATTTATATATTGATAACGGCTCAGTTATATATATGTAGTACTACTATATAAATAAAATGAGTAAAAATAACTATAAAAGTTCATTAAATTCTTTAGGAATTTAGTGAATCTCCAGAATGAGATGGTTATTTTAATTTTCAGTATATTTATGGGAGGTCGAGGTCAACGCTGCCTTAACATCTGACATGATGTGTTTTCTAAATGTGGATCTCTGTGGTCATGTTTCTGTTTGTTCTTTGCAGACGAGCCTCCGAAGAAACCGGTCCCTCTTCACGAGCAGACGGTGAAAGATGAGAAAGGAAGATATCAGAGGTTTCATGGAGCGTTCACCGGAGGTTTCTCAGCCGGTTATTTCAACACGGTCGGCTCTAAAGAAGGTCGGTGCTAACAGATCCTAGCACTCCCTCACCTGCTGATCGGACATAATCTAATGATCTTAACATATTTAGCCTCAGATACACCTTTTGGAAAGTTGTCAGCAAAAATAGAAATGTGGTCCCCCAAAAAAGCCGACGTCTTTCCAGCTGTGCACTTGAACTGTCATTTTTGCACCAGAAAAAAGGGGGCAGGACACAATAAGCTACGCGTCTTCCTGTCCCTCCTCAATCGCTGTTTTATTATTTTGCCTATTTTAGTTTTGTTTTAGCTTGAAAAGTTTTTTGTTTTGTTAAACCATTCGTACCATTATTGCTGTTGCCAAGAGATTCATACAGAAACATATTAAAAACATTCTTATTATTCTTGTGGCATAAATGTCTTCCTGTGTCATTTGTAGGCTGGGCTCCTTCAACGTTTGTGTCGTCACGGCAGCAGAAAGCTGAGAAACATCAAGCCAGACCTGAAGATTTCATGGATGAGGAGGTGCGGCTCAGCTGAGAGGAGATTCATCTGTTTTATTCCTAAATTACAATAAAAAGTTCTCTTTGATCTCTCGATCCCACTTTTCTTAACACTAATTACACTAATTAGAGTAAGAACAGAGGTCAGAGTTCAGTTTCTGTTTGATTTTTCACTGATGGTCACTTCTGATATCTGATAAAGTCCAGAGAACTCTTGAAGACTGAGAAGTATTCATGTACAGAAAGTCGTGTGACTCAATGAGGCTGAGCTGAAGTGTTTCTGTGCATCAGGACTTCAGCGAGCACGGCATCGCTCCCAGAGAGATCACCACCAGTCAGGAGTTCACGTCCAGTCGCAGAGACGCCGTTCAGGAGAAGGCGAGAGCTGTCAACGCTCAGGCGGCGCTCATCCCTGGAGACACGCTCCTGGAGGAGCTGATCGCACCTGCCAGGTAACTTTGCTCACTGCTCAGGAACCAGGAGGTGTGGCTGCTGCGGGCGTTCATGTGCTCATTGAGAGCTGAGTCTCCTCTGGGGTGCGTTTGTTTCGTCTCTCAGGTTGTCCATCGGGGTGGAGCTGCTAAGGAAGATGGGCTGGAAGGAGGGTCAGGGTGTGGGGCCCCGTGTGAAGAGGAAAGCTCGCCGGCAGCAGACCGGTACGCCTGAGAGTTCTATTATGAACATCCTCCTTTCCTCACTGAGAAGAAATCTTTCTGTATTAGATCCTGAGTTTCTGTTTCGTATCTTACCCTGACAGATGGAGGTCAGAGGATTTACGGCTGTGCACCTCCACCTGCTGGATCAGAGGACTCAGAGGTGGGTGAGACAGCTGCTGCTAATCCTTCAGATTACTCAATCTTCTCCTGACTCATATCTGTTTTCCTTCTTCTGCAGGACGATGACGATGATGATGAAGAGTTTGCTCCTGAAAACGTCACCTTTGCACCTAAGGACGTGATTCCAATTGACTTCAATCCAAAGGTGGGGGTTCAGGGTCTCGGGTACCGAGGTCTGGACCCGGGCCTGGCTCTGCTGGGAGGGGGCGCTGCTGAGCACATTGACCTCTTCAGACCTCAGTCTGAGAGCAGGAGTCAGCTGTTTGGAGGAGCACAGAGAGGCTCGAGGAGAGGAGGCGTAGCAGGACAGGTGAGCTGAAGGAAAGTCCAACGCGCTGTGTTAAAGGCTGTGCTGCAGCGACGACTGATGACCTTTGACCTGCAGGCGTTCGGGGTGGGAGCTCTGGAGGATGACGATGAAGACGTCTATCACAGAGACTCCATGTCCAGATACGACAAAGTGCTGGGAGGGGAGGAGCCGGGGGACGGTTTGTTCGGCTGGACGGCTCCACAGCAGTACAAGAAGAGCAGCGGTAAGAGAGCCGAGGACCAAGTTAGTCAACAAGATCCGGCTGAAAAAACACCTACACACCTAAAGTCAGACCCGGCAGGTCGTTGGTAAAAAGACGCAGCCGTCAGGTTCTTTGGTTCTTTCTGTCCTCAGAGAAAAGCAGAGACGCCTCGTACCTCGGGAAAATCCTGGAGGGTTTCACTCTGGCTCAAAAACCTGCTGAAGAAAAAACTGTGAGTAACATCAAACTCCTCCTCCTCCTCATCATCTCTGATGAAGAAACTCCTCACTGATACGACGCTTTGTGTCTCTAGATCTTCCCTCCTCCTCATCTACCTCGAGACTATCGTCCCATCCATCGTTTCCGTCCCGGGGTCGATGTTTCCGGCCTCTCCGGGGTCAGCCCCGCTCTCGCTGAGGCTCTGAGGACGTCCAGAGGCCACATGGTCAAAGAGGAGCCTGAACAAGGAGGACGCCACAAGATGGACTCCGGCCAGAGGAGGGCGCTGCTGGGGGAAGACTCCCTGCAAGGTAGGAGTGAGATGAACAGGTGCTTTAACTGAAGAGATCTTCTTCCAAAGAGGATCCTTCTCCTCGTGCAGCAGCTCTAACCTGATGGTCGTCTAAGCAGGAGGAAAACTCCTGTTTTCACTGATAAAACTTTTACACTGTTGGATTTTGTTGATGTGAAGAAAAAGAGATCATCTCCTCCCTCTTTTCTCCCTGAATCTGGATCAGGTCCCAGCTCAGTCATGGAGCTGCTTCGGCCCGAGGACAGAGAGCGGCTACAAAACCTCCGTAACACCTCCAACGTTCCCTCCGTCAAAACCCCGACCCCGCTCACCCAGGAGGCTTTGCGCTCCGCAGTGACACTGGCTGGATCTCTGGCTGCAAAGGCCTCCGGCTCCGCTGACCTTCAGCAGCAGCAGGAGGCTCTGGCGGCGTGGAAAGGAGTCCAGACCACCGCACAGACCTTCAAACCATTTGAGAAGAACGCCAGCAAACAGGCGCGCTATGAGATGTACCTGAACCGCCTGAAACAGGGAGACAAAGGTGAGGAAGGGTACAAGATATCCCATCAGCCACTGCAGGCACAGCTGATCTTCAGTAGACCTTTTGATGCAGACTCAGACCCCCCTCTCTCTCTCTCTCTGTCTCTCTCAGACGCTCTGGAGCAGAGTTTGGACTCGGGGTTGACGGAGTGGGAGCGAAGCCGTGAGAGGGAGGAGTTTGTTCGAGCCTCCATCCTCTACAGACCCAGCTCCTCTTCGCTGTCCTCACGCTTCACGCGAGGGAAACACGAGGAGGACGAGGGCAGCGTGGAGGTCACCAGGGATCAGGAGGTGAGGGGACAGCTTTGTGGGGATGTACGATCTTTTAGAGAAGAAACACTGGATTTTATATTTCCCATAATGCACCTGAACATAAGCTTTTATCAAAGCTCGTCTGCAGAATAAATAGCTGCATGAAACATGGACTGTCATGGAGCACTTTGGTTTTTAATCTCTGTGTTCGTTTGTTGTTGTTTTCAGGGTGATGTTGACGACAAACAGGCCGCAGTGAAAATGAAAATGTTCGGGAAAATGACCAGAGAAACGTTTGAGTGGCATCCTGACAAACTGCTCTGCAAGAGGTTCAACGTCCCCGACCCGTACCCCGGGTACGTCACCGTGTTGTTCACTGGATCGAGTCTTCAGCCCCAAAACATGACGAATATAAACAGTAGTGGTGGGACTTGATTTAAAAAATTAATCGAATTAATTTTTTACCATTTTGCCATTTGTAATTAATTAATCGCATTTTAATCGCATCGATATTCAACATCAGAAGCAACACTTTTCAAACAGGATTTTGTAGTTTAAACTTCTGTATGTGACTATTCAATGATTTAGTCTTCTACCAAAATCCTGTTTATTTTGCTCAAAAGGTTTTTTTTTTTTTAAAAAAACGCGTCAATCTCCGCAGAGCAGATCGTACCAAACAGGAAAACAGACACGAAAAACGATCAGAGTTTCCGGTCTTTTCAAAATAAAGCACCATGTTCAGCCTGTCGATCATAAAATTATCCTCGTATATTAAAACTTCGACACTGGCACAGGGCCAGCAGTCATCAGCGGGTCAGACCCAGAGGAAATCTGACACCATGGACGAGGAAAAGTTTATATTGGAGGCGGAAAACCAGATAATTATATACGATACAACACATCCTTTATATAAGGACACCAACAGAGACTAAAAGGGAAGGACTGAATTAATGAAGCTCTGGGAGGGCAGGTGAGTTTAACATACTAAATATCATGAAAGTAGTTGTCATGGGTGTGATTCCTGCAGGAACATGTGGTTCTCCTGTGATCTCGTGTATCCAGCTGCTATGAGTACGCTGAGCTGCGCTCCGCTCCTGAGACGGATGCAGTGTGAATTGGCTCGCGCTGACGGTCCGCGGCGACTGTTTTTTAAGAGTAAATTTTCCATCCACCGAGCTAAGCAAGGCGCTGTCATCACTGTTATCCATCACTCAGTGCGTCGCTATAATCTGTCTGCCAGAAACTCGTGCACTGAGAACCGTTCTGTGTGATATAGACTATAAAATAAAATACATTAAAATGTGTTTTTTTTTTGTTTGTTTTTTTAACGCCGTTAATTTCCCCCGCGTTAATTATCAAATTAACACGATAAAGTCCCACACTAATAAACAGATAGAAGTTCATCAGCGCTTGACGTTTCATTTCCTCTTCAGCTGCTTCATTCACACCGTTAGTCTCGACTTGTTTCTGTTCAGGTGGGCTCAGTTCAGGTGAGGTAACTCTGACTGCTGTTCCTCCTTCAGGTCCGGGATGGTCGGTATGCCGAAGGTGAAGAGGGACAAGTTTTCAGTCTTTAACTTCCTGACGGTAACTGAGACCAAAGACACAGCAGGTGAACCTTCACTGCACTTTAAACACACGTCCTCATGAACACATCAAGATCTTTCAGTTTGAGTCGCTGAAGGTTATAAAGGTGTTCGGTGATGCTGAACTTCCCTGAATATGGGAGGGCTGAGACTGACGCCACGTCTCCTCTCTCTCCTCTCTCTCCTCAGCTCCTCCGAAGCCTCCAGAGCCTGGGAAGAGGTCTCGATGGGACGTCTCGCAGCAGAAAGAGGAGAAGAAGACGGACGACCCGCTGAGTGAGCTCCTCACCGCTGCGAGGAACCAAACTGAGACCAAACCTGTAAACTCCTCCCTACCTGCTCTACCTGCCCCCACCAGCAGCAGCAGTCAGGCTCCAGACAGCAGAGCTGAGGAGGTGAGTCCAGAACATCTGATGAGCTCACAGCCAGGCTCTAAAACCTGAACCTGTGTGCTCTGTCTTATAAAGCCTGCAGATCAGGAGAAGAAAGGAGGAGACGCAGAGGAAGAGGAGGAGGAAGAAGAGGAGAGCAGACCTCCCATGGATCTGTTCAAGGCCATCTTTGCTGGTTCTTCAGACGAGAAGTCCTCGTCTTCATCGGAGGGAGAGAGTGAGGATGAGGAGAAAAAGGAGGAGGAGGAGGAGGTTCAAGTGCAGCCAGGGTCGATAAACCTCTTCAACATCCCCTCTTCTGTCACCTCCTCCTCCGTCTCCACCTCTGCAGCAACATCCAACACTTCATCCAGCCAGCAGACGGGTATGAGCGACCAGAGCGAGTTCAAAATATAAAACAGACGTGAGGTCCAGACCAGCAGAGACTAAAGATTTAAAACCTGACCTGCCGGCCTAAATTTTGGGCAAATAAAAAAAGTGCAAAAAAAATCAAAAGTGACTTAAAACCTGCAGATTAGAGATGAGTTCAGATGTTCTGTTTTTATTTCTCTCTCTGTTTGTTCAAAGCTGTGGTCTCGACTCTGAACTCGGTGCAAGAAGAGGAGGAGTTTGGTCCGAAGCTGCCGCCTCCTTCAGCAGCTTTCGGTGAGTTTACGTCACCTGAACATCAGAGAAACAACAAGAAAAGACTCCAAACACTGAAATGATTTTATTCTGCTTATAAGTTTATTTTTGTCGCCTGTTCCTGTATTTAGAAATCAATTTATAAAACCAGTATTATTGACAATAGTGTGAATATAAATGTAAACACAGCATGTTGACTCAGCTCTGTCTGTTGTTCCCATAGCAACCACAGCAGGCCCCGCCTCCATCAGCTCCCGTACCAGAGAGGAGGCACCGAGCAAGAGGAGCAAAGACAAAAAACACAAGAACAAGAAGCAGCACAAACACAAGAAGGAGAAGAAGGTAAAAAAAAGAAATAATAAGAAGAAAGAAAACGTCTCCTTATCTGCTGGATTCTTCAACGTTTATTCCTCCCACAGAAGAAGAAACACAAGAAGCACAAACACAAAGGGAAGCAGCAGAAGAAGAGCAAGAAGGAGGCGTCTGACAGCAGCTCAGAGGACAGTGAGGAGGACGGGGACGGGGAGGATGAGGGGAGGCAGGTGTCCACGCAGGAGCTGCTCAAAAGGTCAGAAAAATACTACAGTCTTAGTAAGTTCACAGGAAATAATATGTTATATTAAAAAAGGTTAAAAATACCACTTTATCTCATCTCATCTACATTATTGTAAGTGCAGACGTTGAGCGTGAATTTGTCTAAGGTTGTGTTACGTGCATGTTAGCACTTTAAACTGCCTTTATGTTTGAAATAACTCAGATTTCTTTGTCTTAATATCTGTGTGTTTCCTCTCCAGATTGAAGACTATAAAGTCACAGGAAACCTGGTGAAGAACCACGACGTGTGTCCTCTGTGAGGACAATGGACAAAAAAAAAGGAATACACATCAGTCGACCTCTGTGTCCTCAGCTAATGTACACAAGGGATTGTCTGTTTGTTCTAATTAATAAAACAATTAAGATTTAAATGTTGTGGTTGTTGTTTTATTCTGTCCCTCTGGTGCCCCTGAAGTATCTCTACATGATTAACAGCTCAAAAAACTCTATTTTTCTCTCTCTGGTGTTTTATAAAACTCTTCTTTCAGCTTCTGTCTGAAACACTTTGTTTTAGCTGCTGTCTCTTTAAGGCTCCCTGCTCCACAAACCCCCCTTTACTCTGATTGGCCAGCCCTCTGGAAGCTTGTTGTGAGCTGAGCTATCCACGTTTAAAATCTTGGAAAGCACAAAACCTTCTCTTTAAGGATGCAATTTGATGACATGTTGTTATCTAAGTTATGGGGGAACTAAAGGAGAATCATCGAGATTAAGAAGAGAAAGTTAGTCTGTAAAACGATCTTAAATCCTTCAAAGACTTGATTTAAATGTTGTTTGTTCTTTGAGTGTTAAAACCGCACTAGGGAAACCTGTACTCTACTGTCCCATGTACCCTAAAGGCGCCACAACGAGCGGTTGTTGCTATGGTGACCGCGACGGCGGGAAGCTTGGGTCTTTCTTTAGCTAACAAACTTTGGACGGAAAATGAGTAAAAATGAAGAAAACAATCGACCCGTTATCGGTTAAAAAACCTTCAGGAGGGAAAGAAGGAGCGAAGAAGGCCGAGGAGGAGAAGAAAGAAGCAGAAAGAGAGTTCAACCAGCAATCTAAGGTAATTAAAAAGATAGCTCGACGATTAGCCAGGTGTGGTGCGTTCACGAACACACCATCGTCCTCTTCACGAAGTATTTAAATGTCCTCAAGCTTTAAGTCCATAAAACAGACTTTTTCAAGTGGTAAAATTGCAGGAAATACGAAATTATTAAAGATGTGTAATTATTATTTTGATGTAAAAAGTACGAAGCTTTCTACTGAATCATAGCACCTCAAATTTATACAGTTAAAATACTCAGATTATTACCACAACTGTTTGACAACATTAAGCCTGTATATTTAAATTTAAATGCATTTCATTTGTTTTTGTATAGTCAGTTAGAAGGACTGCACATGAGTTAGATCGTTTCATTATAGGCAAGTATGTCGTATGTTGTTTGTATCGTGACTGGATGACTCGATATCATCACGATATAATCTTTACAACCTGATATTATTAAGGTTTCAATCATGTCATTGTTTAAATATATTAAATAAATTCAGTTTCATTGTGTCAATATGCCTACAGGTTCCTGTAAAGGTGTTAAAAGGCCACAGCGACGCCGTCACTGCAGCTCATCTCTGCTTCAATGACAGCTGTGTCCTCAGCTGCTCCTCAGACTGCAGCGCCATCCTCTGGGTAGACTGTTCGTTTAATATAAAGATCCTTATTCTCTCTAAAGGTGTCATGATTTGGTGAAGAGAGCTGTCCTTCTGACCTTTGACCTGTGCAGAGCGTAGAGAGCTGCAGACCTCTGAGAGTGTTCGATGGACTTCACAGCAAAACCATCACAGAGTGCGCTCTGATCCCAAACAGCAACAGGTGAGACAAACAGCACGAGTCCACCTTTCTGCTGGTATCAGAGTTCAGAACGTTCCCCCTTCCTGAAACTCAGCCTCTCTGTGTGTCTGTCAGGATGGTGACAGTGTCCTGGGATAAGAAGATGATGGTCACAGACATGGAGACCGGACAGACTCTGGTTAGTCTTCTTGTTCTTTTCTCCTCCTTCCCTTCCTGTACTTATTCTCTTTCTTCCTGTTTTCTTCCTCTCTTCTTTTTTTTTATCTTTCGTACCTCAAAGCATCCGATTCTGAACTCTTGTTCCTCAGTGTTTAACAACAGCTTGTTAACTGGTTGATTGTCACTTCATTGATCACTTCACTGAATCTGCTCCTTGATTCAGTGGAAGTGCAGACCGGCCGGCCTGCTGACCTCCTGCAGCTCCTCGTCTGACGGCCGGCTGCTCGTTTGTGCTTCAGATCCTCAGAATGGCGTTCACATCATGGACGCAGCAGGAGGAGAGACGCTGCATCGAGTCAGCGGTACGTCACCTCAGTCTGCTTCACAGTTTTTTTTTTGTTTCGTCTCAGTTTTTATTCGTGTTTGTTTTCTCTCTCAGATCTTCACCGCTCCACCGTCACACGCTGTCGGTTTGACCCTCAGAGCCAGCGGGTGACCACTGTGTCTGCAGACCGGGGCATCAAGCTGTGGGACCTGCAGAGCGGGAAAGCCACCGTCTCCATCGACAGGTGAGAACCAGTCCAGAAAACCTGAATCACACGTTGTTTTTTCCCTCCTTTTTTACTCCGTCCTCCCGCGTTGTTGTTCTTGCCGTTGTTTACGTCTTACCTGCAGTAACCACGGCAATGTCATCTCTGACTGCTGCTTCACCAACAACGGGCACTTCCTGTGCACAGCATCATGGGATAAAAGCCTGAAGCTGTGGGACCTGCAGGCTGGGGGGTTCCGGTCTCATGGTGGGACCTCACTGCAGAGGGGCCACAAAGGCAGCGTCAGCTCCTGCAGCTTCTCTGCTGACGGTGAGAAACCTGCACTCTTTAAACTTCAGCTCTTGAGTTCAGTGTGAAAACAGAAGAGCTGAGGTTCGATTTTCTGTAAAGAAAAATGATTTCTGTTTTTTTTCATGTGTCTGTAGCTCATCTGCTGGTGTCAGGCTCTTATGACCGCTCTGTTGCACTCTGGGATACGTCCACACTCTGTCAGACTCTCGTCCTGAAGGTAACTGAACTCTCTGTGTGTCAGTCGGTCTTTTATGAAACGTGTTTTAATGATTGATTTTTTAAATTCTTGTCTCCAGGGACACAGTGATTGGGTGACAGATGTGTCCATCAGCACTGATAAGAAGTTAGTGGCCTCTGCCTCAAAGGTACTGCTGCTCTCAGTCCGTCACACGCTGCAAAGACTAAAACCTGAGCAAGTGTTTGAGTCTCATTTTCAGCATCTGACAAGCAGAGAGAATGTCTGATTTTAAGATATTATGGGACAAAAATGACGGCTGAGTTGTTTGTGACTCTGTTCACTCTGTTGGTTCTCCACAGGACAGAACCATCAGACTGTGGAACATAGAACACATGGAAGAAATCCCTGAAGTCCTGGAGAAACTAGCAGCTGAGGGAGCGGGGATCCACATCCTCAAGGCAGGAAAACAAATCAGCATCATGTGATTTAATCTCTAAAAGTATCAGATAGTGATGAAGTCTGGAGTGGTGACAGGAGTGTGTCTGTGTTTCTAGTGTGAGGAGTGTGGAAAACCGTTTCCTGTATCCAGACCACGGACCTCAGACCTGCTCACTCAGTGCGTCTTCTGTCGACTGAAGTCTCCCTCCAGATACCGACCGCAGCCTCCACCGGTCATGTGACTCAGACTGTGGTAGGGATTCAGTTTGCTCATGGACATTTCTTCTTCTGCCTCTTTAATTTTTAACCAAAACCGCCTTCTTTCATCTCAAAAACATAGCCCGTATCCGCCCATTACTCTCCATCACTGCAGCTGAAACCCTCATACACGCCTTCATTTCATTCAGACTCGACTACTGCAGCAGCATCTTTAATGGCTCATCATCTGAAGTCCTCAATAAACTCCACTACATTCAGAATTCAGCCGCCCGTCTGCTCACCCAGTCTCACTCCTGTGATCACATCACCCCCGTCCTACATAACCTCCACTGGCTCCCTGTTCCCCATCGTATCCAGTTTAAAGTCCTTCTGCTAACATTTAAAGCCCTCCATAACCTCAGCCCCTCAGTATCTTACTGACCTGCTCCACCCTCATATCCCGCCTCGTAGTCTTCGCTCCTCTGACGGAAACCTCCTTTCCCCACCGCACAGGACCAAGCACCGAACCTGAACCTGGGGTGATAGATAGGGATGAGCGAGTACACCATTATCTGTATCTGTTTGCCCATCCATATTATCCGTATCCGTATCCGTACTCGTATGGGCGGGGCCTAAACCGGAAGTGGTTGTGTTTTGCCCGGAAATGGGCGGGGCTTAAACACGAACTTTATTTTAAGTCTTTTTTTTTTCTTTTAAAGGCTTTTGTGTGATCAGCTATGTATTATGTACAACTGGTAAAATGTGTATGTAGTGGTGTGAAAGACTGTCTCTTTATTTATGATCTGTGTAAATTTAATAGGTGATTTGTTCAAACATTCAGTGGCAAAAAACTAAAAAATATGTCTTGTTGTTCACTGTATTTTCAGAAACACTGTGCTCATTCTGAGCACAGTGTTTCTGTTTCTTTCTCACCAGCCAAACTAAAATCACCAGCCAGTTAAAAAAAAAAAAACGCGACACCAGGAGTTTACAGCTTTCAGCCTTCAAATGCGTTGCGTGTACGTTGCAAAACAGTTCATCAAGTAACTTTAAATATAAAAAAAGAACTAAAGAGATGAGAGACAACGAAAACCATAAAAAAACGGTCCTGAATTGAAGCAAGAGGCACTGAGCAGCGCGACACGAGCCGTTTTCAGCCCCGTCTTGTCACATGCATCGCGTATGACAGGAAATAAGTTGAAGAAGTAACTTTAAATACCAAACAAACCTCAATAGAGACGAGCAGAAGAAAACTGAGTGAGTAGTACAGAGATTAGAGCAACGTAAACTACAGTCAACTCAAGCAAGCAAGAGAAGCAGTCGCTGTCACTCGCTGCCTGTCTGTGTGTGTGTGAAAGAGGAGAGCAGGCACCTCCTCGCTGCAGCATGTGGGTGCAGGGAGGGGGGTGTGTGCTGTGTGTGACTGGCCAATCACAGAGCAGGAAGAGTGAAGACAGTAGTTGTTGCTACCCAATGAGGATTCTTTTAGCACGGATACGAATAATCCTAAAAAAAAACTCGTATTCGTATTCGGCAAAAATGCATTATCCGTAACGAGTACTTGTTTGAAACGAATATCCGGCTCATCCCTAGTGATAGAGCTTTTTCCACCGCTGCCCCTTCCTTCTGGAACTCCCGACCCAAACACACCCGTGACTGCACCGACCTCACATTTAAATCACAACTCAAAACCCATCTTTGTAGAACTGCTTTTAACTGTTGATGCTTTGATCTCTGTTTTATTGTCTTTATATACGTTCTATAATCTGTGAAGCGTCTTTGAGCACCCTGAAAAGCGCTATACAAATAAAATGTATTATTATTATTATTATTATTATTATTATTATTATTATTATTATTATTTTTGTCCTCTACAGCAGTGGCGTCGGTCACGTTGGTGCGTTGTTTGGCGTCTGTTGCACAGATTTGTCTCTGATGCATTCAAACAAATACGTCTTTACGACAGAAGTTACAGAAACTTTTTTTTTTTCAGTCCTGAAAGTTTTATTCATGAGAATATCAACAAGAAACAGCACTTTAAATTCAAACAGACTTTAATCAGATTTATTTGACATCGAGTTTTCACACGTTCTTCATTTTCTGGATTCAGTTTCTTCTTTGTGTCACATTTTGAAAACAGTCGAGTGATGAAGTCTGCGTCCAGCACTGAGTGATGTAAGGCCGCTGTGAACATGAGAACACGCTGAACTAACCTGCTGCTTCTTTTGGGGATAAAAGCTGAACCAGAGACACACGCTTGACTTTCCAGACTCATGTTGCTTCGAGCAGCGATGTGTCCGCAGGAAGTGGAATCGTTAAACAGATTTACTTCTTCTCGTTCATATCTTCTCTGGTTTGAGCTCCTCTGGTGTGACGGTTTCTGCCTGGTGACCTGCTGCTCTGACAGGAAGCCTCTCAGGTTTCTGACCATTCTTCACTGATTTTAACCCTTTAAAGACTCGATGGAGGAGCAAAGGATGGATCATTGGTTAGTGTCACAGCAGCTGGAGTCAGTGTCAGATTAGTGACGAAGGCTTCATAGACAGCTGAGCTTCACCTGCTGCAGCATTAAGTGCTCAGAAACAACAGCAATCTGAGGCCAGGTCAGAACGGTTCATCCTCATCCTCTGTGATCACATGAGGAGCCTCAGATCTGGAGGTGCGTTAGTTTTATCCAGCAGAGCGTCCAGGTAGCATCAGAAGGTGCTCTGCAGCAGACAGTGGCAGCCGCAGCCGGCCGGACACTCGTCCTGCCGGCGGAACCAGTCCATCATGTGACTGGTGTGTCCTCCGTGACCACAGCTCAGGCAGAAGTTGGAGGAGCCGCGTACGGCCACATGACAGATGGCGCACTGGAAGGCCAGGCGCTTGCAGACGGCACACTGAGTCCCTCGAGCCGGGTGGCGACAGTGACAGCAGAAGACGCCAAACTCTGAGGGACAAAGAAAACAAGACCAACAACTTCATCCATCAGCTGTTGATCCAAAAGACTTCAGGCATGACTCAGACTGACAACCGTCGAGTGCTCTGAGAGTGAATCGGCCTCTGATGAGCTGCTTTCATGGCAGCAAAACCAACCAATCACAGACTGGAGAGAAACGTGGAGAAGAGCTTCATGAAATCACTCACCGATTCCTCTGTGAGGCTCAGGAGGACAGGAGGCGAACTTCAGCACGTCGGCTCTTTTGTCCCTCAGACCCCAGCGGTACAGGATCTCACCGTAACACTTCTTAAAGTCATCAAACTGCAGCATGTTGGCCGGGTCCAGCAGCCTGACAAATACAACAAACACAGCAATGGGATGAAAACCAGCGTTCGTCATCCTTAAAGCTAAAGATCACCTGAACCACGTCACCTCTTGTTCATGTCGTGCTGCTCACGCTCCCGTTCCCGTGGATCGGTGTAGCCTTGGGTACCGTAGCGGTAATCATCAGGAGAAGACTCACCCCAGGGGTTGGCGTGCTCAGAGTCTCTTCCTGTAAACAGTAAAGATCAGACTGTGTGTTGTAGTACAGAGGCCGGCCTGTGGGGGTGCTGTGGAGTCTGACCTGTGTTCCAGGTGGTGGTTGTGATGGAGTCAGAGGTGCTGGAGCAGGAGCCTGAAGTGACGGAGCTGGACGTGTAGCTGGGCTGAGACAGAATGACATCACGTTTGTTATCACGCCGAAACAAACTGGGTTAGGGTTAGTCAGGTTAGGGTTAGTTAGGTTAGGGTTAGGGTTAGCTAGGTTAGGGTTAGTTAGGTTAGGGTTAGTTAGGGTTAGTTAGGTTAGGGTTAGGGTTAGCTAGGTTAGGGTTAGTTAGGTTAGGGTTAGTTAGGGTTAGTTAGGGTTAGGGATGGTTAGGTTAGGGTTAGTAAGGTTAGGGTTAGTCAGGTTAGGGTTAGGGATGGTTAGGTTAGGGTTAGTTAGGTTAGGGTTAGTTAGGGTTAGGGATGGTTAGGTTAGGGTTAGTTAGGTTAGGGTTAGTTAGGGTTAGTTAGGTTAGGGTTAGTCAGGTTAGGGTTAGTTAGGTTAGGGTCAGTTAGGGAGGAGAGGATCACCTGTAAAGGTGAGGTTAGAAACGTACGTATCTGGAGTGGTGCGGGGGGAACATGGACGAGCGTGCTGCGTGATGTCCAAACATAGAGAAGCAGTCTGCAGGTGAAGCCTGAGCCTTGAAGACGCTGCACAGCATCGCCAGAGTCTGAACATCGCTCATCTGACTGTAGTGATCCAGGCTGCAGGTTTAGACACACAAACACAGAAACTGTAACCGGACTGGACATTAAACGCCCCAAAGAATCCTGTTTGCAAGAAGAAAACTGAACATGTCCGGTCATTCATGGTGAGACCACGTCTCCATCCTCCCTGCAGAGGAGGTTTTAAAGCCCTGATGAAATGAAGGAGACAGAAACTCACAGAGTTTCCAGTAGTTGGCGTCCAAACGGGTGTCTGGCCCAGGGAGTCTCTGTGTCCGGGTCTGAGTCTGGACTCAGGTCCTGGTTTGTAGCTGCAGATGCTAGAGCCCAAACCTGCAGAATCAATGACAGACTGAGTGACTGAGTGAAGAAACTACTGCATGCAGAAACTAACAGTCCTGACTCGGTGGAGATGATCTGCTGACACGCAGACAGATGAAGTCCTGACCTTAGCGACGTCTCTGCGTCCGACTGTGAGGGCCGCCGCTGCGTTCTTCTGACACGTTTCCTGGATGTCGTTCATGTTCAGACTGAGACACAAGAAGAAGATGCATTAAAACGGTTCATGAAAGCACAGTTGACTTTTTCTTTGAGAAGCTTATTTTTACATCTCTGTGCTGAAAAAAGGCTTTGAACAGTCAACTTATGATCAACTTATCAGAAATGTTTGCTGACATTTCTACAGATAATCTGCAGATTGTCTTAACCAGCCATCAGTCAACCATTAAACTGGCAGTCTGTAAGCCTGGAAACACTGGATCTGCTCTCACATGTAGCTCTCTCCCAGAGCTTTGTGGACGGGCAGCAGGCAGGAGATCTCCTGGATGATGACCTTCCCGGCCAGTTTGATGGGACGGTTTCCGTAGTCTGTTCCCTCTCGCTTCGTCTTGAACCTCCGGGATTTCTGCCACGCACACAGACAGACAGACAGGAGGAAGGACAGACAGACAGGAGGCCCAGAGGAGACAAAAAGCACCACTTAATTAAAAGTGGTCAGAACATGAAATTACCGTTGGAGGCTGTTCGCACTGCGAGACACGGACTGATGGAGGACGAGTCCAAAGCAAAAGACCGTTTCTGTCCCTCTAACGTCTGTTATCTCAGCATTTATCATGTTTTAGGTTCATTATTTCCCTTCTCCTCCTGAGAGGTATGGAGATAATCAGCAAGCAGTTTCCTACGTGCCACAAAAACCTCCACGGTGACCCCGTGTCTCGCAGCGTGAACAGATTAGTGTTCAGATTATAATCTGACTCACGAAGCCTGAAAAGACAAATTACATCAGAAACAGCTGAAATGAAGGGTTAAAACACGACCGTGGTTCCTCTGGCGATGTTAGTGAACATTCAGAGCTTTAGACCCAGCTGGGAAGCAGGCGGTGAGTAAAAGCACGGTTACATGTTCTGGATGTTCTGGATGTTAATGCTGCTTGCATTAGTAGACAGTGTTGCATCCTTGATGGTTGGACATTTATAGCTGCATGCTAAATGTGCAGACTTTACTTCTGGTGGACGTTTGCACCAGTGCTTCCATGTGAACTGATGTTTCTTTGTGCGACGTGGATTGTTCCCTGAAGTCACTTTAAGCTTTGAACGGCATGTTGTGATGGTGATCCTCCACAGATTGTTTGTTTGCAGTGCTGTTTGACTGTTTGTGGTGGATTATTATTATTGTTATTATTATTATTGTTGTTGTTGTTGTTGTTGTTGTTGTTGTTGTGCTGGGATAGAGCAAAGACTTATCTTTAGAGTTTTGCATGTTTTGTTCAACAGTCGATGATAAATCATGCCGTAAAGTTGGGGCTACTGCTGACTTTGTTTAGCCAAAGAGAAACACGTCAGGCGGGCTACAAGCTGCACAGCTAACAGCTTTATGGATCCACCTGTGATGGCTGGAAACACACTGTAGACACTCTGAGGTAAATGAACAAAGAGAATTAGGAAAGGAGAGCGTACAGAAACAACAACTCCATGCCTACAGCGAAGCATGGCGGTGCCTCAGAGATGCTCTGCGGCTGCTTTGCTTCTTCTGGAAACCTGAAACGTTGCAGGACGTGATGGATTCAATCAAATCAGAGGAAATTTCACCTGTGAGGAAACTGAAGCTTGGATGAAAGCAGACCTCAAAGTCCACCAAGAGGGGGCGTCACAGTCAGCTGACTTTGACCTCAGAGAAAATCAGCGGTGGGTTTGAAGACGAACTGAGTCTGACGGGTTGAATCCTCTCGGACTGTGACTGTCAGTAAAAGTGGCGTTTTATACAAACATCAGTTGTGTTGAGCTGTTTCAGTCCTTCTTGTTTGATTGTTTTGTTTGAATTTTCTAGTAACTTGATGTAACAGTGACGTCCTCGTTGTCTCTCATGCGTGTTGCTGACAGACTTGTTCAAACCTCATATTTATATATATATATATATGACATATCACATCTGTTATATAAGCAGCACAGCGGGAAGGTTGTTAGCAGCACACGGAGTTAAAACTGCGCGCAGAGAAAGTGGTCAGAGCTCAGAAGCAGCTGACAGAGAGAGAGGAAGCAGAGGACGGATGTTTGATGAAGGACAGAGCTCAGTACCGGCCAGTCATGGAGGGTTTGGACAGACCAGCGACGAGGGGCAGAGATTGGGAGCTTCTGATTGGAGGAGAATAGGAAGGAGGCGTGGCCCACAGCAGCATTGGGGGCAGATGATTGGCCAGAGAAAAACAAAGTAAGAAAAATATAAAAATAAAAAAACAAACAGGAGCCCGAGAGGGAGACAGCCAATGAGAGAGGGAGACGAGGTGCTGACACAGTTCATAAAAATCACCACCAGACTCAACCTGGAGCGCTCCACTTCCCCATCCCCCCTGAACTAACCACCAGCGGCTTGTGAGTGTGTGAGTGTGTGAGTGTGTGTGTGTCTCACCCGTTCTTTGTAGTAGAAGGAGGAGATGGAGACGGTGTCTTTATCTGAGCGAGTCGGGCTGCCGCTGTACAACCGCAGGGTGCTCTGAGACTCTGAACGCATCTTCATCGGAGTCAGCACACCGCTGTGATAGGCTGAGAGAGCCGACAGGGACCTGAAAACAAACACACACACACACACACACACACTCTGAGTGTCTCTCTCTGTGATTGTAACCTCATGAAGCTTTAAATCAGAGGTGAGAGAGTGGTTTACCTGGGAGTAGGTTCAGTGGGCGGGACAGAGCGGTGCATCGTGATTGGTCGAGTGAAGTAGACGAGGCAGCCAGTGCCACAGAAACGAGCGCCTGAAGTCCGAGGGAACGGGATGTTAGCGTCCTGTGAGAGGAGGGAGATTATCATCAGACTCCTGTTCTTCATCACACAGTCTCAGCTGCAGCAGAGTCCACACCTGTTACCTGATAGGAGCCGTACGAGTTGGTGACTCGAGGGAACGCCTGCAGGGCGGGAGTGACGGGGTTGGAGAGGACGAAGGGGCCAGAGGCTGGACCGTCCTCCTGCGTCTGTCGGAGGAAGTCAAAGTAAAGCGGATGAACCTGTTTGTTAAATGATGATCCTGCAGCTGTGGCTGAAAAGTAAAAACCCACCATGTCTGACTCCAGACAGGAAACCAGCTGCCGAACGCACGGCTCCAGACAGTTCTGGTTCCTCTTCACCTTCTGCAGCGACGTGTCGGTCAGAATCTGGACGCAAAAGAACGAAAAGCATCAAAAATTAAACCAAAGGTTTAAAGAAACGCTGGAAATAATGTGGAGGAGGTCGTGGTGCATTCAGGAGCCTCCGTACCTTCTGGATCTTGACCTTCATGATGGAGGAGATGGTTGTCGGGGAGACGAACTGGAAGCTGGGTGCAGCGTTGTTTGGATACTGAGCGGGGAACTTCATGACCAGGTGAACCTGATGGCTGCCGAAGTGAGCCGACACCACGCAGCTGCGGTTCACGGCGTCCATCTGAGCGGAGAGGAGTCAGCGTGCTGTGAGTGATATCCAGAGGGATGAAGACGCCTTACCTGTAAACCTCTCACTCTCACCTCCACGTTGACGTTTCTGATCTGCAAGTTGACCAAAGAGAACTCCTGCTGCAGAGTCTGAGTGAGACCTGAACCCCCAACAGAGTCCTGACGACCGTCTGGATCTGTGGACGAACACATGAGGAGTGAGCTTCCTGTTTGAAGCTCTGTGATCATCATGAACCATCAGCTCTCTGACGCGCTCTCACCCTGCAGGCTCTCAGCAGCCGGACCGACACCGTGCTGACTCTCAGGCTCCTGGGACGACAGAGACTTCTCCGACTCCACGGTGAGAGACATCCCCTCCATCAGGTCCTCCACGTCACTCACACACAGCTACACAACGACAGTAACACACACATCAGGCTGATTCAGAGTCTGCAGAGCTGCATCTGAGGCTGCACGCTGACCTTCTGCAGCTGAGGATCCACCCTCCAGATCCTCAGAGTCTGGTCCCTGGACCAGGTCAGCAGCTGGTAGTCCTTCGAGCCTGAACAGACCAAAAAGGACAGGATGAAAAACCTGATGGAGTCACGGCGAGAGCATTAGAACACCTGGAGCTAACTCACCTTCTTTCTGCGGCCTCCACTGGAACTCCAGCACCACGTCGTCATGTCCCACGAAGGCGTGGACGGGGTTGTTGAGGTCGAGCGTGCTCCACAGTAACAGACTGTTCTCTCTCCTCAGCTGAGGAACCATGACTGTGACCAGACCGTTAGAGAACGGCTGGTACACACACACACACACACACACACACAGATATATAGATATGTATAAAAATTTCATTTTTTTCTTTTCATTTTGAACTCAAACTCTGAATTTATGGAAAAAAGAAGAAACACTTTAAGATCATTTAGGATCAGATATATTTTATTCATCTCCCATTGGAGGAAATTCTTCTGTCCCAGCAGCTGACAGAGAGAGAGAGAGAGAGAGAGAGAGAGAGAGAGAGAGAGAGAGAGAGAGAGAGAGAGAGAGAGAGAGAGAGACGGGGAATACGACAGTCTTACGGAGTGAAAACAGAAACCACTACAGGAAAACTAACACACACATAAAACACACTCAGTGTGTCCACTTCCTGCTTATTCACAGATTTAATATGACACAGAGAAAAACTGCTGAAGTTGTCATAAAAATTGTTTCCTCTTTTAAACCTGATAAAAATAGATTTATATATTTTCTTTTTGGTAGTTTAACCTGAGCCCATCTTTCTTACTCACCGTGTACCTGGCCTTCCACACCGGCACCTGGCAGGAGAGGATGTTCAGGTACTTCCTGGGCTGTCGGTAATCCCAAAACTGAACACGCAAACATACAACCAGAAGGAAAACACAACACGTGATTTATTAAGCTTTGAACACATGGAGGTTTTCTCCTCACGCTCATCGTTTCAGCTGTTTGGTATCAGGAAACTGTTACTTCACATTTAACTGGATCCAAACAACAAAACTCTGACATTAAATAAATAAATGAAATAAATGATGAGTGGAAGGATGAAGCAGCTGTTTCTGGTTCATGCAGAATCTATATTCATCGTATTATTAAAAATCAGGTAAAAATGAGCTCTTACTCTCACGTATTTTGTGTTTGATCGCTGGTTGTGGTTTTAAATGTTTGTGCGTTTATATTTTCGTATTGCTTTGTAAGATACTCCACACCTCTGTCTGTCTGTCTGTCTGTCTGTCTGTCTGTCTCCTTACTGCTTTGGAAGTAATTAAAGATCAGTTTTCACCCTCTGTACGAGACATCCTGAAACAAAACACTGAAAAACGACCGGATCAGATCTACTTCCTGATCTCAGACCAGCGGTTCTCCTCCTGAATCCTGGTCAGATCTGAGTCTCGGTAATTTAAACTTTAGGATAATGTGACTGTAGCAGTGATGTGTTCAGGGCTGCTTGTTTTTCTCACCCTCACTGAGTTGTCCTGGCTGGACGTGGCGAAGATGAACTCGTTGTCTGGATGCCAGTCGAGGCCGTGGATCTTCGACAGGTGAGCCGCAACGTACTCCACCGCCGTGTTTGGCTTCTGCTCGGAGAGAATCAGACATCAAACCTCGGACAGATTCACAAACAGCTCACCGCACGTTTGTTCGACTCACTCTTTTGTCCCAGATACGGACGTCTCCGTCATGACTGGACGCCAGCAGGTACTGATTCTTCCTGTTCCACTTCACCTGAGACGCTCCCGCTGGAGACCAGAGTTACATTACAGCACAGCTTGTTTTAGATATTTATGTGACTGTTTATTATTTTAAAGCTCAGTTTGTTCTTACCCACAGCAGACAGAGCCACAGTGGGTTTACGAGTGTCTCTGCGTGGAGACAAACACAGAGACAGAGGAGACAGCTCAGAGGAGAAACCAAACAACTGCAACATTTGTCTTTGTTTTCTTCGCTGCTGATGAAACTTCAAACCACAGCGTGCTCTCACCTGGTGTCCCAGATGTAGATGTAGGTGTCCACTGAGCTGGTGACCAGGAACTCAGCTTCAAACCAGGACCAGTCCAGATCACTGAGGACGAACACAGAGTCCTTAAACACATCACAGAAGAGAGGTTACACCACAGACGCATCACGCTGCAGGCGGTGTGTTCCTACCTGATGACTCGAGTGTGAGCCTGCAGCGAGGTGTGAACTTCTCCACAGCCCTCCCTCCACGAGTACAGATCCACACGCTGGTTACTCTGCACACACACACACACACACACACACACTCTAAGTGGGTCTGATGTTCACGTCTCCCACTGCAGATCATCTTTATAAACATTACGAAGCAGAGAAACTCACCGAGGCAGCGAAGACGTGAGACTCTGACCTGTGAGGATTCCACTGAACCGTCCCCACGTCCCATTTACTCTGACGGCTGATCTTCCTCGGAGGTTCAGACGGAGCCTCCAGGTTCACCAGGTAGAGGAAACGCCTCCTGGAAAAAAGATAAAACCAGAGGTGAGCAATGATTCTCCCTATTCACGATGTCGAAGATTTTATCTCTTCATGTTGCTTCATGTTGTGTAATTTATCATCCTGCATTTTGTTGGTTTGGAAAGCAGGCAGTCAGAGGTCTCCATGGTGGTTACCTGTGGTACCTTAAAGGAAACTAATCTTACCCAGAGAGAACCGCATGTGAACCCAGACAGTCCACTGACATGGCGGTGGCCTGAAAACAAAGAAGAAGAAGAAGACTGAATTTGATCTGACACTTTCAGGTCACGGTCTGTGCTGTTAGTGCTATCCTGCATTTGAGGTTTGATTTTAAATTTTACAACATGTCTTTAAAGAGTGTGTATTCTGTGTAATGTGTTTGCTGGATGTTCAAACCAAACACGCAGATTCTCAAACCTCAACGTGTTCATATGTCGTAAAGATCCCTGAATCTGTAAACTGGTGGAAACGCTCTGTTCTAGGTCTGCTCATTAGCTCCGCCCCTGTTTGGCTTCCAAACGGCTGGCCAATCAGAGTGAAGGGAGTTTGTGGAACACGGAGTCTTAAACAGACAGTAGCTAAAGTGAAGTGTTTCAGGCAGAGGCTGAAATAAGTTTACTAAAACACCAGGGAGAGGAAAAATAGGGATTATTTTTAAATTATATTTAAATCATGTAAAGAGTCTACCCCCAACATAAACTAAGTGTTTTCCACCAAATCTACACTTTGGTTTTGCAGTTTTTGAAATGAATCCATGGGTAAGTGTTAATAAATATAGTGTATACCTTCGCGTTTAATTTATTTGCTTTTAATGCTTTCCTTGTTTTGATTATAAAGTATTTATCCTTTTTTAGAAACTCAAAAGAGTCGTTGTTGTTGTTGTTGTTGTTGTTGTTTTTAATGTCTTCATATTCACAAAGAGACAACCAACAGGCGCTATTAACTATAAGGACAGTTGCAGGTAAGACTGACTCGATACATCCTGTTGCTGAACTTTAACGGTTAATCGAATATTAACTTCAGGTGGTTCCTCTATATCCGTGTTATCAAGTTCATCACCGATGTTAGAGTGTAACTTTTCACCTCTGCGCTGTAATCTTTCACTGTTTATTTGTTTTCCTGTCGCTGTTTCTCTCTCTGTCGAACTCTCCTCTAACAGTCCACCTGTCCACCTGACCTCACAGCCTCTCCATCCACACCTGAGCTCCCTGACAGCGGTACCTGAGCATCCCGAAACTCCACCACCACATTCTCACTGCTCCAGCGCGCCGCCATCTTTCTCCTTCTACCGTCAACAAAGCGTCACGTGACCGTGAACTGAGACATGTTGCGTTCATGATTGTTAGAAAAACGGAAAAACAAACTTTTACGCTGATAACCGCGAAACCGTTGTAAAATCTGTTAATTACTGGTGTGCTACCGTGAAATTAAAGACCGATTTAAATACACTTGGATAAACTTCATTTGTATGTTCAAAACTTGAACGTTTCGTCAATGTTTTGGAATTTAGCTTTTTTAAAAATGTATCGATTTAACGGTTTAAAGTTAGCAGAATTATGTTAGATGGAAAATTTCATAAAAAAAAATGTAGAACTAAGTATTAGCAGTTATGATCAACTTATAACAACAGTTTCAGTTATAGTATGATAGAACTGCTTTATTTTAACTCAAAGTTTGGTACTACTGCCCGAATGTATCCTTCGTTGTTTTCCTTCTGTCACGAGACTCTTTGTCGTCCTCTGATTGGTCAATCCTCACGCTGGCCCTTCGTCCATCATGGCGCCTACCTTGGTGGAGCATGTTGTCGCAGATGCAGGAGCTTTTTTGAAGAGAGCACCTCTCCAGGTGAGATTTTATTAATGTTTCACGTGTAAATGAACGTTTAATAACACTTTAATACGTAATGTTAGTCTTTAGACCATTGTAGTGCCTGTGTTTTAGAAGAATGATGCTCAGTGTGACGGGCTCTCTGTGCGCAGGCGCAGCATGAAGCTGATGAAAACCAGCCGAAACACTAAATACTAGTTTTAACGAGTTACAGGTCAAACTATTGTGTCCTTGTCGAGGTTTACATCAGTTTTTGATACACTAACTTTACTTCAACGTTAGTGACCCACTTTAGGGTGTTTAATAAATCAGATAATGAAGAATATATTTAAGGAATTCTTTCTTAAGTTTTTATTTATGTCAGTTTCCAAACTACAGTTGTTGAATTTGGAGTCCTTGTAATGCTGTATTTTATTTTTATCACTGAGATAACACAGATCCAGTCCAAACCAGCAGCAGATTTTAATCATGGTGTGTTGTCACTTTCTCCTGCCAGCAGGGACAGGTGTAAAGTTTCATCCCGGATCCTGAATTTTGTTTGACTTGTTTCTGTGTTGACTTGTGCTGCAGGAGATCGGAAAGAACATTTACACGCTGAAGGATGTGGTGGAGGAGATCAGAGACAAATCCACCAGGAGGAGTCTGTCCTTCCTGCCCTACCAGCTGAACTTTAAAGAGCCACATCCTGAACACATCAGATTGGGTAAACTACACTGAACCTCAGAAACATCAGGGAGGGTGGGCTGCAAGAAAGTTATTTCCAGTCTTAAATGGGTTAAATGGTCAACATTATTACATACACGGTGTGGGAAAAAGATGAATGCATGTCCTGAAAAATGAAGCGATACACGGTTGTTATATAACTCATCAGTCATCACAGAATGAAGGTGGAGCTTTGGTTCTCTCATGATGTGTGTGTTTTGTGATTTTTAACAGGATATCTGTTTTCTCTGAGCATCATGACACGTTTGAAGCTTGGTTCATTCATCAGTGGTGATGTTTGATTTGCTGTATGTTGCATTTCATGTTTAGAAACAGTCTGATTTGATTCTGTGTCTCTCTTCTCAGTGACTGAGTTCTCCAAGAAGACCGGAGATTATCCGAGTCTGTCGGCCACCGACATCAAAGTCCTGGCTCTGACTTATCAGCTGGAAGTGGAGCACGTCGGGTCTCAACACCTGAGGAAAGAGCCTGAAGTCAAGGTACCTGAGAAACCTGTCGATTTCATTCTTCTCTCTTTTAAATGTTCGACGGTGCTGACTGGAGAATCAGCTGTTCGTAAACCAGCTGCAGCTCCTGTTTTCTTTCCTGAAGAGGTTGGAAACTGAAGGAGAGAGAGAGTTGGTTTATAGATGGTGTTGAAGTGTAGATATCAGTCTGTTTCATTAGCAGCTGGAGGTCTGATTTTGGCTCCAGGACCTTCATCATGTCAGTGTGTCCTTCAGCTGGTTGTCCTCTGTTTTTTAGCAGATTGTGACGTTTGAATTTGTCCCGTTTCAGGTGAACATTCAGAGCACACAGCGCCACCCTGAGACTCCTGTGAATGTTGCTGGATTCCACTTCCCCTCTAAGGTGAAACTCTCAGAGGATCACAACAGTGTTTGTTTCTTCTTCAGGAGTAAAATCAGGACTGTGTCTCTGTGCTGTCAAACTGAAAACATGTTTCATTCCTGATGTTCGTTAGAAACCCGCCGACACTTCCAGTGTCAGACAGACTCCAACAGAAACAGAGACGCCAAAACCATCCGACAGCGACGAGTTTAACAGCTTCAACTTCTGGAAACCACCGCTGCTGTCCTTCAACACAGAGCTGCTGGAGTTACTGGTGAGTCCTCACACTGACAAACCAAGTCAGACTGTAATAAGAGAGCATGTGGAGGTGAGATGGGACACTAACGAAGGGGTCACTAAAGGTCATGATGATGTCTGATGTCCTGCTTCATGTAAAGATGCTGCTTTGCTCGTGTCTCTCAGGATCCTGTGGATGAGCTGAACTCAGAGAACAAACAGAAGCAGACAGAAACACAAACAGACAAACCAAAGGTCACACAGACCGAGGAACAGACGGAGGAACAGACGGAGGAACAGACGTCTTTGGACAGCGATGAGTACAACAGCTTCAACTTCTGGAGACAGCCGCTGCCGAGCATCGATGACGGTCTGCTGGAGTTACTGGTGAGTTACTGGTGAGTTCAGAAACACTCGGAGTGACCGGAGGAGTCCTGTTTGAACAGAGTATGAAGAGTGTTTGTTTGTGTTGCAGAATGAGGACGACATCGTCTCTGAATCCCACAGCGGATTGGACACGTCAGAGAACCAATCAGACGACGAGGATAAAGAGAATGAGCCTGCAGATGAAGAAGAGGAGGAAGAGGATGATGATGGGGGCGGTTGGATCACCCCCAGTAACATCCAACAGGTGAAGATGGACTCAGGTGACTGGACGGCTCCTGCTGACGTCAGAGTCGGATGTCTGACCACCGACTTCGCCATGCAGGTGAGAGGACTGATACCTGTCTGAGGAAGTGTCCTGGAGACAAAGTCAGACGTGTTTCTGACCAGAGGTCATGAGGGGGAGGTCTGGTTCTGGTGTTGTCGAACCTGAGCCCTGATGTTGTCTCAGTGTGGAGGGTTCAAGGTGGACAAGGAAGGAAAGAAGGAAGGAAGGAAGGAAAGAAGGAAGGAAGGAAGGAAAGAAGGAAGTCTAAGAGGATCAAAACTCCTGAGGAACTGAACTCTTAGATCAACATGTTTCAACCTGCAGCTTCATCACGGTCATTGAAAAACAGTTTGGATTTTCTTTCCTTAAGGCCAAATGTTAGTGTTTTATAAACCAGGCTGAAACATCATACAGGGAGCAGAGCATCAAACCTCTTTTAAATAACATGTTTAAATATTAAAGAGAGACGCGCAGGTAAACATGTCTACAGAAATGTTTTTTAAATGACATCATTGATGAATTTTCAGTGAATTTTCTCTTAACTGAGTGTAACTGTCATGAATGTAGACATAAATATGTGTCATGAGCAAACATACATGTAAATATACCTGATACAACATGTATAAATGACACTGATCAGTTTTAGATCTGAACAACTTTAAAAGTTTCTCTCACAGAAAACCAAAAACAACGATGGTCAAAAAAACGTTCTGTGGAGAACTTCAGGTGGTGCACGTAGCATGTTTCAATGTGATGCACAGTAATCAGCTAAAGAAGAAACGATTAGCCAAATAATCAGTCCACTGTCCACTATTTTATAAACAAACAGATGTGTAGATGAAAACTGGTCTTCATAAACCAAGCTAGCTAGCTAGCAACACAGGCTATATGTTTAACTAAAGATCAGGAACTGACAGACGTATTTTTCTTTGTAGCTAGCTCAGTTAGTGGAGCTAACATAATTCAATGTTAGTTTTACTAAGGTAGCTAGCTATCATTACAGTTCATTTATTAACTCACTACAATGCTAATTACTCACATCTGTGGGTTGGTGGTCTAATCTGGCTAAGCTAACCAGCTAGCTGGCTAGCCTCTAAATTTGTACACGTTTTGATGAGTGTTTGTTAGTGTAACTTAAAGTGTCCATCACTGAGTTAAACCATTAAATATATTTACCTCAGTACGATCCTGACCCTGACAGGACGTCTGGAGTCCAGATCCAGAGATGTGGTCTCAGTGGAAACGCTGCAGGATAGTGGATCAGTGGTTCATGGTACACAGCTGAATTCACATTCATTCATATTGTTTCAACCAAGATCGTTATAAGGCGACAATCCAAATCCACAAAGTCGCCAAGAGGCTAAGAAGAAGAGACCAGCTTGCCAGACGCGCTCGACCAAAGAATTACCACAAGTCCATGGGTTCGTTTGAAGTCTTTATTTCACGCTATCACGGGAATCCAAACACTGCACGGTGTCATAACAACGATTCAGATGCACCACAAGATGTGATAAAACGAGCAGCCTGTTCCGAGTGCAAAAAAGGTAATTCAAATGCGGTCAGCAAAAAGTAGGACCTCTTCCTCCCACCCTCCTTCCACCAAGCTCCCCTTACCTGTGCAGGTGAACTACTTGTAAATCCTGAAGGTGTACTGCCCACCATACCACGTGACCCACTCACCGGAAGTGACAAAACAACAAGGATTCATTCATAAATCTGTCACCTACAATCGTTTTAAAAACCTCATTCAAGTTGAGAACAAGTAAAAAAAAATGAATCCAAAATTTCTCAGATTTTTTTAAAAAAATCTTTTAATTTGACGGCAACAAACCCCCCCCCCCCCCCCCCCCCCCCCCCCCCCCTCCTCTGTAACCCTCCATCATACTGATTATTGGTATCATCACAGATCTTCTGTCTCTGCAGAACGTCCTCATTCAGATGGGACTCCACGTTCTCTCTGTGGGCGGGATGCTGATCAAACAGGCCAGGAACTACATCCTGAGATGTCACGCCTGCTTCAAGTGAGTTCATCCAGTCCGTCAACGTCAGATTAGACATCAGATTAGCATCAGATTAAACATCAGATTACAAACTGAAGAGAAACGTGCTGAAGTTTGTGCTGTGGGTGGAGTCAGAGGAAAAGGTCTTTAAAGCAGCTTCATCGTGTTGGATCATTGATGAAACTGACTGAGAGTTAAACCGGTTTGTGAGCTGTAAGCTGAGGCTCTTTAAAAACAGATTCAAACACTGTGTTAGATTCTTCATCTAAATCGAGGATGTTTTTGATTTCAGGACCACCAGCAACATGAACCGAGCGTTCTGCTCTCACTGCGGAAACAAAACTCTGAAGAAGGTGGCGGTGACCATCAACGAGGACGGCAGCAAGCAGATGCATTTCTCCAAAAACCCCAAAGTGCTGAACTCCAGAGGACTCAGGGTGAGACACGAAAACAGAGACACACAAAATGTTCTTAGAGCCAGGACTGCTCAGGTGAAGCAGAGTCCAGCAGAGGTGGAGCCTCTGACAGTCACAGCCTGTTTTAGAGCTGAACGGCCGTTTATTTAGCAGGAAATGAATTTTCGCTCACTGCTTCCTCCAGTAAGAGAAGCCGCAGCCTCCCTGACCTGTTTCCGTCTGGTTTTCAGCACTCGCTGCCTCTGCCTCAGGGAGGGAAACACGCAAACAACCCTCACCTGGTGGAGGACCAGCGTTTCCCCCAGCAGAGACTCTCCCACAAAGCTCGACAGAAAACGGACGTCTTCAACCCGGACTACATGGCTGGAACGTCACCTTTCAGCGAGAACGACATCTACAGCCGCGCTGCCAACCTCCACATCAGAGACGGCCAGTGTGGAGGAGGGCGGAGACGAGCTAACCCCAACGCCGCCCACAAGAAGTTTGTGAAAAAGAAGTGAGGAGCTGGAGACACGTGTGGACTTTTGACCAGGAGCTTCTTCCTGTTTGTCCTTCATTTCCCTCGGCTGTCCTGTTAAACCTGATTTATTAATATAATGTTTCTCTGCTACACATGAATAAATAATGAAACTTCATCTGCTGCAGTCTGAACTTCCTCCAATCAAAGCTGCTGAGGTTTGATCTGCTTTATTTCACAGATGAAATCAGACATTCAGCCTCATGCTGCTCCCTGACGCAGACGGTCAGAAGGCAGAGAGGAAAACGGTTCAGTTGATTTGTGATTAAAATCATTCAGAGTCTCCAAACACCCAGACAGACGTCACACAGAAGAAACAAGTCTTTAAACTTCAGCTCATCACTCCAGAGAAAACTCTTCATCATCATCATCATCCTCCTCAGCCTCCTCTGACTTCGTCTCCGTCAGTTCAGATTCAGCGTCCTGGACTCCGGGCCCGGTCTGTGCTGGTTCAGGAGTTTCTGTCTCCTCCTTCAGTTCAGGCTCTTTGACCTGTGTCTCTGTGAGCTCAGGGTCAAAGGTCAGGCTGCCCAGCTCTGTGCTGATGTCGATTTCCGGCACCGCTGCCGCCACCGGTATCATCTCCCTCTCAGGAAGAACAAAGTCCAGAGGCTCCAGGACGGAGGAGAGGTCGATGCTGCCCAGGCTGCCGTACTTATGGAGCTGAGTCACAGGAACACCTGCAGAGACACCACACCTGCCCGTGAGCTCCACTTCAGTCAGAAGAAAGTAAAGGCACCAGATTAAAGCTGACAGAGATAAAACAGTAATCTGAAAAAAAAAAAACTAGAACGTTACGAGATGAAAGTCAAAATTTGGCTCAAATGTTTCCAGATCAAAGTCGTGAATTTACAACATCAGTGTCAAAATAAAGTTTCAGAAATGTGAGGCTGTGAATTATAGAGAAGAAATTCACTAAAAACTTGAAACGTTACCAAACTGGAGTCCAAATAAGGTCTCAATAATGGGAAATTAAAGACGAAAAAAAGCCATAATCTGCCAGATTAAAGTGGAATTAAAACTGTGATGTCATAAGATTAAAGCTAAAATAAAGCAGGACTGTTATGATGTTAAAGTCACAGTAAAACTAATTCAACAAAATAAAAGGCCACAAAAAATCAGTCTAACAAGATTTAAATCGACACAGATTATTAATCTCACAGATTAAAGTCAAAATATAATCTTCAAAGTAAGATCAGAGTTGGAGAAGCTTCCCTCCTTTTTTCTCTCCTCTTTTTGCTGTGACCCTCATCTTTCTTATTATGGGACCAGTTTGGTTCAATAAACACGTGTTCAGATCAAATAAACCCAAACAGCCCTCTTTAAACTGCCCTCTAGAGGCTGAAGTGAGGAATGCAACTAAAAGATCCACCTGATGAGGATGATACAGGTGTTTCTGAAACAACCGGTGTACAGGGATCAAAATGACTTCAGATATCTAATGAAGCTAAATGTTAGTGAGGAAGAAACGGTGAGATGAGGAAGTGAGGGGTGTGTTGGTGGTTCACTCAGAGGACTGGACTGACCCAGGATGAGAGCGAGCTGAGCCGGAGGAAACTGGATCTGCAGACAGCGGTTCAGGAAGGGCAGCAGGTCTTCAGCGTACGCCGAGCAGAACTGAACGAACAGCTCCTTCTCTCTGCTGCTGAAGGCCGACTCCTCGGCCCGGTGGAACACCAGAATCTGACGGGTCACCTGACAGGAAACAGGAAGAGATGGATGAAACGTGATGAGAACTGGCCTGAAATACCAACCACAGCTTTCTGACAGAGCTTGAACTCTTCAGCGTCTCTGCACAAGAAGAAGACGAAGGAGCTCACCAGCCTGAGAGCGTCCTCCAGACACGTGGTGACGTCCTGAGCCAGCCCCACGGGGCAGCAGAGCCGCAGGTCGTTGAAGGCCGTCAGGATGTTGTTGAGGAAGCAGGCCAGCGGCTGGAAGTCCAGCAGGGACATGGGGGGCTGCAGGGTGCCGGGCTGGGTGCTGGGGGCCACGGGGGGGATGGTCCCTCCCAGAACCGAAGGCAGCGAGATGAGCGTGTACAGATTCATGTCCTCCTGGAACTTCTCCACCGCCTCCTGCACCGCACCACGGAACGTCTCTGCCGCCACCCGCTGGAACATCGGCGCCAGCTGCCCGCGGAAGTCGGCCCCCACCCTGCTGAAGGAGAGGCCGAAGTACATGCACTGACCCAGCAGGGAGTCCAGGCGGCCCCCTACACCTCGCTGCAGATCCCTGTCCAGAGTCTCCAAGAACTCAGCCACCTTCTGCACCACCCAGCCGTGGAAGATGGCCGCTTCGTTCACCACCACCTGCCCTCCAGCGGGGGGCAGCAGCGGGTCCTCGTCAGAGAAGATGGCTCTGTACTGGGTGATGATGTCAAACAGGTGGACTCTGCAGGCCTCGATGGTCTTGGTGATGTGGAAGTAGGGGTCCTCTTCAGGGATGGCGCTGAGGATGGAGTTCAGCCAGGTGCCTCGAGCCTGCAGGAACTTCACCCGAAGCTCCGCCTCCGTGAACACGTCCATACGGCGCAGGTAACCAATCACACGCAGGCAGACAGGAAGCTGAGAGTTACTGCGCAGCTGCTGCAGGAGCTGGTTGAGCATCAGCTGAGTGGACTGACGCACTTCACGGACGATCCCCTGAAAATAAGAAACATTTCACAAACCGACATGTTTGAGATGGTTATGAGTCAAAAATACAAAAATATAAAAAACCTGAACAGTCTCTGTGGGAAGTGAGGCAGGGTTCACAGTTTGCTTTATGACATTAAATCAAATCACCTGTCTCTTGGTGACCTGGACTCACCTGGATGACGGGCAGGGATGAGTGCTTCTTCTCCAGCCTCTTCACGTACGCTGCCAGCTCCAGAGCCTCCTCGTAGTACCCGTTCCGGACGCAGGTGTCCATCAGCTGAGGGATCTCCAGGATCTCCAGGATCTCGGTGTGGCGATTCAAGGTGAGGCTGTTCATCCGACGGCTGGCTCCGATCTCCTCCGCCTCCTTCATGAACCCTCTGGAAGAAAGACACGTATGCATGAAACTGCAGAATCCTGGAAGCTCTTCTTAGAGCTTAAATAAGTTGTGAATAAATGTAAAAGTAACTGAGAAACTTCCGCCTCTTTGCTTTTTCAAACTTTCCCCTCTAACCGATGCTGACCTGCATCTCTCCCCGAAGCTGGGCAGCTTGTCCAGCAGCCGGGACACGCTGCTCTCCACCCGGCCGAAGTCCCGGTAGATGTGCTCGGTGCAGTCTGCGGTCCGGATGAAGGTCTGGTAGTTGGAGAAGGCCAGCTCCCGGGTCTGCTGCAGGATCTGAGCCCGCTCCTCGGCCAGCCGCTCGGGCTCCCGGCTCAGCTTCTCCACCCCGAAGGAGCTCAGCTCGGACAGGTAGGCTGTGAAGTCCGGGTTGTCCCTCCAGCTGTCCGGGAAGCTGTCTTTGAAGATCGAGGCTAAAATGCTCTCATCCTCCACGTCAACCGCCGCCATGATCCACGGAATCCAAATAAACCGACTTTCTCTGATCTTACTGAGGGGACGACAGCAACACTCACTTCCTCAAACTGACCGAATATGAACTATTTCATGTATAAAGTTCACCTAAGCATACATATTTAACCTTTCAATTATTTTCTATTAAAGCGGACAAACCGGACACTGTTGACAACCCGGTTCTTCTTCTTCTTCTCTCTGCAGTTATCGCAGAACGTCATTAGAACTCCTGTAATGGACATACCGCCACCTACCGGCAGCCCGCGGAAACGCTTCTAACTTTAAATACGAGCTTATCCGAATCCAATAAATCAATAAAGCAGAAGAGAGCAAATAAATTAAATGAAATGAATTAAAAAGTAAATAAATACAATTACTGAATTCTACATCTCTTTCATAGTGTGCTTCTTTCGCTCTTTGTCACTACAATTTTTTTTCTTAAGGTAATAAACAATAAGATTTACGGTGTTACAGCAGCAAACAAGAAAGTGTAGGCTATAATCTAATTTACACTGAGGATATGTCAAATAGAATAATTTTAAAAGCGTAAAAAATAAGTATAAGGGCTTCTTGGCTTGTATAGAATTTTCTAAATAACACACATAGACATATATTAAAAACAGGGTTTTTGGACAGTATTTAAGCAATTTTGTTGGAATATATGCAATATTTTGTATAGTAATAAAAAAAAATCCAAAACAAGATAGTAAGACTACAACTTTTACCAGTTTTAACTTTTCAAACCTTTTTTTTTTTTTTTTTTTTTTTTTTTTTAGATTTTTACGTTTTAAATTGCTAATTTGTCCAATTAGTCTTTTCTATTATAGTATCTCACTTGGTGTTACAATACAGCGCAGGAAGGACTCAACTCTGAAAATATAGTTCTACAACTTTTGCATAACATTTTACATAATTTAATTGTCAATAGATTTTTCAGTTAAGATGCCGCGTAAAAAAATGTTTTAACCTCTGTTAGTTTTTTAAGTAGGTTTACTTTTATTTTTGTATGATGATTAAATCGTAAAAAATAAAAATTTCTTTAGTTATTATTATTACTACGATTATCAGTCAATGAAGTTGGGGTGTTTTTTAAGGTGGGTTATTGACGTCAGCGGAAGTCGGCTGTTTGACGCTCAGTTGCTAAGCTGCAGCCCAGGAGCAACCAGACTGTCAACAAGTTGTTATCATGGGCTGCTAGAAGAGCTTATCCACCGACGGTTTAACGTTTGAACTCTCAGATGATTATCGGCGGACAGACGAAGGTAAACTGACCCTGACGTGTTGTTTAGTTCGAGCTGTGGCTGTTCTGATGGTAACTAGCTCACTAACTAGCTCTGTAACTGGCCCTAATCAGCTAACCAGGTAACTGTAAGCTAACGTTAGCCGTTAACCACAGGTAGATCATCTCCGCTGACTCATTTATTTAAGACTGTTCAGCGTCTTTTATTCATTTAGACTGAGATATCTTCACTGTTTCTGCTTCTTTAGACTCATCCAGCTGGATCCGCGTTTCGGCTCTTTTATTGTTTTACCAAACTACGTTTTTTAACTAGTGAAGATCTACTTTTTAATAAGATTACTAAACATCAACATAGCATTAAGTTAGCTTAGGTTAGCTGTCTCCTTATGGTGTGTGGTGGTATTTTACCCGATCGCCCCCGGGTTAGAGTTAACTCTGTGATCCCAGAGGGAGTTTTAACCCATTATTACGGTTTATGAAGGAGTTAGGATGAACTCTACTGTTAGTCTGCAGAGTGTCACAGACATCTGCCCGTCAGACAGAGCAGCACATTCTACAGCAAACAAAGAGGATTCATATGTTCCCCCCTTAAATGTTATACCTGTGAAAAGCAGGTGTACAAAATCAACTCACACATGAGAGAATAAGATTAGAAACTGAGTCTAAAGGCTGATATACGATGGCAAAACAAGCAGAATAAAAAGAGTACTAGAGAGACATTAAAGAGCAAAGATCCAGATAAATGAAGATTATTACTGCATACGTTAAAGCAAACAACAGCCGTTATTAGAGCCTGAGAGATCAGTCAGGGCCTCGTTTACAAGAATATCAAGTGATCTCAAAGAGCCCACAGGAAACTAACGAAGGGATGTTTGTTAATGAAAGTATAATTTTATAAGTATTACCATCTTTGTTTCGCTCTGACTCTTGAGAATATTTATACGTTCTTGTCTGCAGTAAGTACCTGCATTAAGTCTCTGAGTGTCTTTCAAATTACAAAAGAAGAATAGTTTGAGCTGCAGCGACTACACGATGATCCCAGACAATCAAAACAGTGCAGCAAGATGTAAAACACGTGACAATTTGATAAATTTAAAGTATTTATTTGAAATAAAACCAGATTGAATTCAAAATCTGTGGAAAACTCCTCAAAAGTTTTGAAACAAATAAGAAAAGAGTCTCCCTGAATGAACAGGTTTGTTTTTCTAAGAGTCCGTCCCTCTTACTTTGAGATGAGTTGAGCTGTGATAACTAAAACCACCAACAGTGACGTCAAACATTACAACAAAAAAATCTCACATGGATGTTTCCTGACATTTCAGCTGAGAGTTATTCTACCCTCCAGTGACCAATCAGGTGAATGAAACATTTTAGTTCACATCACTTAAAAAGTCAAAGTTCTAAGAGTCAGGGTCAGACGCAGGGTCAGAGGCAGGGTCTGAGTCAGGGTCAGAGTGAGAGTCAGGGTCAGAGTCAGGGTCTGAGTCAGGGTCAGAGTTAGAGTCAGGGTCAGAGTTGTGTCAGAGTCAGGGTCTGAGTCAGGGTCAGAGTAAGGGTCAGTGTTAGGGTAAGAGTTAGTGTCAGAGTCAGGGTCAGAGTTGGTGTCAGAGTCAGGGTCTGAGTCAGGGTCAGAGTAAGGGTCAGAGTTAGGGTAAGAGTTAGTGTCAGAGTCAGGGTCAGAGTTAGTGTCAGAGTCAGGGTCAGAGTTGGTGTCAGGGTCAGAGTTAGGGTAAGAGTTAGTGTCAGAGTCAGGGTCAGAGTTGGTGTCAGGGTCAGAGTTAGTGTCAGAGTCAGGGTCAGAGTTGGTGTCAGAGTTAGTGTCAGGGTAAGAGTTAGTGTCAGGGTCAGAGTCAGGGTCAGAGTTGGTGTCAGGGTCAGAGTTAGTGTCAGAGTCAGGGTCAGAGTTGGTGTCAGAGTTAGTGTCAGGGTCAGAGTCAGGGTAAGAGTTAGTGTCAGGGTCAGAGTCAGGGTCAGAGTTAGTGTAAGAGTTAGTGTCAGGGTCAGAGTCAGGGTCAGAGTTAGTGTCAGGGTCAGAGTCAGGGTCAGAGTTAGTGTCAGGGTCAGAGTCAGGGTCAGAGTTAGTGTAAGAGTTAGTGTCAGGGTCAGAGTTAGTGTCAGGGTCAGAGTCAGGGTGGTGGTTTTTTCTTTCTGCCTGCTCGGCTGTCTCTCCCCTGAAGTTCTGTTTTTACTTCAGATGTGAATTATTTGATCAGTGGAGGATTTTACATATTTAAGGTTGCATCAGTCGTTCTGCATGTTTTTGGATAACCTTTGCTGAATTCCAGCCTATTCTAGAATATTATCCGTATAATCAAGTCTTCTCCAGAATGTGGGACCTGTTGAAATATGAGAACAATCATCCAGACTCAAATGGTGAAAGATCAGGAGATACACCTGAGTACAGTAGCTCCAAAGATGTGAGTACAGGTGTAAAAAGACAGGAGACACCTGTGGTAAATGTGGAGTATGTAAAAGCCGTCCTCAGTGGTTTAAAGACTCCTCTGGGAAAAGGTTGAAGGTTTGATTCTTTCCTTTCATGCCCTCATGTACAGGTTAACGTCAGCGCTCTGTTGACAGTCAGTTTCCTGCTGTTAAAGTTTGCTCTGCAGGAATGCTCCATAAAGTCTTAAATAATCAGCTTTAGTGAGGGAGTCCAGCCTGCAGCGCGACGTGTTCCTCAGCCCCTCTTTATCTTCTTACAGGCACCACACTGACCGCACTCACATTCCTGCTCCCCTCCGAGGCACAGCCACAGTAAACTCCTCTGAACCAGAGCTGAGGTTCAAACATATCTGATGAGGTCAGGTCAGATCATCAGTCAGAGAAATTTAAGATATGAAACTCTTCATCTCTGTCTGCATGAAGACAGAACTGTTTAATCACCTCTGAGCGAGCAGTGCATCCTGCTCCCTGTGTGTGTCTGTGTGTGTCTGTGTGTGTCTGTGTGTGTTTTATATGTGGTTTGTGTGTGTTTTGCAGGAGGACGCTCAGAGCACAGGGTGAGAGAGAAGCTGATGTCTTTCCTCGCTCGTCCAGTCTTACCTTCATGAACTGAACTCAGCGTGGTTTCAACCAGAGCAGCTCCCAGAGCTCCCAGTGTGACCAGCATGGCTGCTGCCAACACCACAAAGATCTCCTGGAGGCTGAGTGAGTCCGAGCTTACCATGACGTCTTTGACTGTGACTGAAAACTGGGATCAGACTCAGATCGAGTCCGCCTGGACTCCCGCTCTGAGCCCACGCTGATCTTTACAAACAGGAAGTGAGGTCATGTCTGTGTGCTTTTGTTGTTTTCTTTCTGCAGAGGACTTTGAGGCTCACTCACGCAGTGTGTCCTGTTTGTCTCTGGCCAAGAGCTCCGGTCGCCTGCTGGCCACAGGAGGGGAGGACTGCACCGTCAACATCTGGGCGGTCAGCAAGGCCAACTGCATCATGGTGCGACAGCTGAACTAACCCTAACCCTGACCCTAACCCTGACCCTAACCCTGACCCTGACCCTGACCCTGACCCTGACCCTAACCCTGACCCTGACCCTGACCCTGACCCTAACCCTAACCCTGACCATGACCTGCGTGCACCTCCAAGTCTCTCACTTCCGTCACACTCGTTGTGTCTCTGTCTCTCAGAGTCTGACTGGGCATAAGAACCCGGTGGAGTGTGTCCTCTTCAACGTGTCAGAGGAGCAGGTTGTCGCCGGCTCCAGGTCTGGATCCATACGAATCTGGGACCTGGAGGCTGCAAAGAGTGAGAGCCAGTTTGTTTAGTGTGGAGAAAGTCAGCACCTGGTTTAATGGACGTTAAGAGACGTGTTCCCCTTTGAAATAAAGACGTTAGAAGTTATGAAGGTTTGGAACCTTCAGTCCGTCCGTGTGACTCTGCTGCTGCTTCCTGTCCTCTTCAGGTTTAAGGACTCTGATGGGCCACAAAGCCAGCATCACCAGTCTGGGCTTCCATCCCTTTGGAGATTACCTGGCCTCCAGCTCCATGGACACTAACATCAAGGTGTGTGTGTGCGTGTGCGTGTGCGTGTGTGTGTGTGTGTGTGTGTGTGTGTGTGTGTGTGTGCGTTCAGATCTGCATTACTGATGTTATTCTCCTTTCTGTCAGCTGTGGGACATTCGGAGGAAAGGATACGTCTTCAGATACAAGGTAACACTGTGTGTGTGTGTGTGTGTGTGTGTGTGTGTGTGTGTGTGTGTGTGTGTGTGTGTGTGTGTGTGTGTGTGTGTGTGTTTAAAGATGGTTTAAAACACACAGTCTTCTTTTCCCTCACAGGATTTCTTTTAATGTATCAGGTAATATTTTCCGCTCCATGAGAGCTGTGTTTCAGATGAATATTTTGACTTTTGCATGTGTGTGTGTGTGTGTGTGTGTGTGTGTTTTTCTGTGTGTGTGTTTGTTGCAGGGTCACACTCAGGCTGTGAGGAGTCTGGCCTTCAGTCCAGACGGGAAGTGGTTGGCCTCAGCCAGCGATGATTGCACCGTGAAGGTAGGAGCTGATCCACAGAGACAAAAACGAGGCCTGAATGATTTGTGTAGAATAAAAGAAAAATCAGCTGACGGGTTCAAAAAGTTTGTTTAGTTTCTTCAAACAAGAATCACGTCTTCACACGTGAAACTCAACAAGCCCTCTCTGACTTCTTTTTATCTGCATGGAGACCTGAGAGTGTTTTCATCCTCTAAACTCTGCTTCTATTTTATTTGATGTTATTTTTTATCTTTTTATCCAGCAGCATCTTCACTCTTTAGTTTATTTTTCTGATGTTTTACGTCCTTTAATCTGGTTTTTAGCCTTTCATTTATTATTTTATCTTCTTTTACTGTTGATTTTATTGTGTTTTATTCCAGTCCTCCTCACGTTTCTCTTTATTTCTCTGTTTCTGTTCTTTTTTATTTTTTAAAGCACTTTTTAACCCTGTTTTCAAACGGCTGTACAAATAATTTTTTTTTCTCTATTTGCAGATTTCTTTTTTTCTTTGCAGCAGTTCAGGCCTCATTTTTGTCTTAAATATCTTGAAATACGACATTTTTCTGGACTTTCAGGAGACTTTGGCCCATGTTTTTATTACAGATAAGACGGAAACACTTTCTCAGACTTCAGTCTGTCGGTGTGGAAACACGCTGGCCTCTGCTCCTCTGTAGATGTGACAGACTCACTCTGAGTCAACACAAACAAACACATCAATGAGTTTCCTGTTTTATTCCAGGTCTGGTAAACACTGTGAACTGTACCTTTAAGGCCGAGCTAATACACAGTGATAGTATTGACAGAGGTCTGTCAGCCCCTCTGGGAGCTTTGTTGATGAGAGTGAAACTTAAAAAGTGTGGTTGAACCTTTAAAGAGCGGTCTGTGTGTGGAGGGGTTCTCTTGACTTCCTGTTTCCTCACCTGTCGCTTCGTCTCCTCCAGCTGTGGGATCTGATTCAGGGGAAAACCATCACAGAGTTCAAATCTCACACAGCCGCCGTCAACATCGTCCAGTTTCACCCCAACGAGTACCTGCTGGCCTCAGGCAGCTCCGACAGGTGCGACACCAAGACCTGATGTCCTGTACCGGGACTTTAACTCTGGGTGTAAACACACTTTTACTCTGCTTGTTTGTTTGCTTGTTTGTTTGTTTGTTTGTTTGTTTACGTCGTGCTCAGGACCATCAAGCTGTGGGATCTGGAGAAGTTCAGGATGATCGGCTCGTTGGAGGGAGACACGACTCCGGTCAGGTGAGTTTTCTCTGTCAGAGTTTCAGGTTTGACATCACGCTGCCTGACTCTGACCCCTGACCCCTGACCTCTGACCCCTGACCCCTGACCCCTGCTCCTCAGGTGTTTATTCTTCAGCCCTGACGGCGGCTGTCTGTACAGCGGGGCCACAGACTCTCTGAGGGTCTTTGGCTGGGAGCCCGACCGCTGCTTCGACGTGGTTCCTGTGGGCTGGGGGAAAGTCGCTGACATCGCCGTGTGCAACCAACAGCTGGTGTGTGTGTGTGTGTGGCGCCCCCTCCTGGACACAACCATCTCTGCTTATCCTGAATCCATCCTGAAAACTCTCTCCTCTCCTCTTCTGATCCGTCAGATCGGCGTGTCTCACGAGCTCTCCAGTGTCTCGTCCTACGTGGTCGATCTGACGCGGGTGAAGAAGAGTGGGGGCGCCGTGATCCAAGGAATCATCAAGGACGACCAGCCGCTCACAGAGCCGAAGGACGCCAAAGGATCGGCTCTGAGAAGAAGCTACGAGAGACCAGCGACCACCTGCAGCACTCAGAGGTCTGACTCACCTCAGACCACCACGGATCAGAGCTCCACAGATCAGACCACCTCAGTTCAGATCAGACCACTTCAGACCAGACCACTTCAGATCAGACCCCCTCAGATCAGACCCCCTCAGATCAGATCAGACCTCCTCAGATCCTCTGTTTTTCAACATGTCTCAGCACTCAGTCTCTTACAGCTGATTTTCATGTTTGAGTTTCTCACCGATGGAAACCTTCATCCTGGTTTCACTTGTGAAGTTTTGTCTCACAAATCTGCTGTGATGTCATCAGGTTGCGACCGAGCTCAGAAGCTGATAGGAGGAGCCCCGAAGGCGAGAGGCGGAGCCCGAGTGAAGACGAGGCGGAGGAGAAACTGTCGTCAGCCGAGATCCACAACGCTGAAGATTACAGAGAGATCTTTCAACCCAAGAACGCCATCTGTAGGTGGAGCACGGGCACAGCAAGAGCTGAAATCTGAGCAAACGTTTCTTTTATTTTTATTAAAGCAACGTTCAGCTGAGGAGTCCAGAAAAATGTCTTCATTCAAGATACTAAAAGGCAGAAATGACGCCTGAATTACAGGAAAAGATTCTGTGATTGAGGTCAGAGAAATGTTCTGTTTAGTTTCTGTATGAAGACATGAATCTTGTTCTTCTGAGTTCATTCACAGATTTTCTTTTAGTCATTCAGCCCTCGTTTATGTCTCTAATTATCGTGCACTGAGACGTTTTTCTGGAGTTTTTGCAGTGAAACCTCTGTGTCAGCTGATTTAGACTCGTGTTGGATTTTTATGTCCTGGTTAAGTTTCTGTTCTGAGCCGGCTCTCCTCTCTTCCAGCTCGCACTCCTCCTAAGATCTCGGAGCCGTTCCCCGCTCCTCCAGAGGACGGTGAGTCCCTGAGCGTCTGGATGCTGACGATCGCTTCAGATCTCTCTGACACGTTGAGCTTTTCCTGTTCTCTCCCAGACTTCAGAGCTCATCACTTTGTGCAGGTTGAGCTGAAACTGTGTCTGAACATGTTGTTCCATTCAGTGCTGACGTCTGTCAGGAGCTCAGAGCTCAGCGTGAAGTCAGTTTGAACTGAAAGCTTTAGTTCACACCCTGCTGGTTCACTGGGCTCCTGCTGTGTTGCTGTGTGGGCAGAATGTGGCCTCAAAGTTCAGGATGAACGTAAACATCAAATTAAGCTGAAGATGAGGCTTAAAGAGGGGTGTGGTGTGTCTTTTTAGTCTTTATGTCCCTCTGGTGCCCCCGTAGTATCTTTAAATGATTCACAGCTCTAAAGAAAATCATGAGTTTTTCTCTCCCTGATGTTTTAGATGTTGTTTCTCACTTATCCCTCCTTCTCCTGGCCTGTGTCGGAGGTTTTCTCGTCCTCCTTTGATTTTCTTTTCACTCTCCCCGTCTGAAGCCGCCCGTACGGGAGGATTTTACCTGGAGGAACATTAGCTTGAACACTTTCTTTGGGTGGAGTTCAAGGAAACTTCAGGCAGTCCTGGTGAACTTGTCTTTTTTTTAAATGTTACTTTTTTTTAATTACTCACCGTCAGTTTGAGAAACACTGTTTTAAAACCCTTATTTCAGCCTCTGTCTGAAACACTTTGTTTTAGCTGCTAAGATAATTGTGGGCGGAGCTATGGGCAGACCTTGGTGTTTGAGGCCCGGTGAGGAGCTCTTTATAAGATGGCCTCATCATTTCAGTGAGCCTGATGAAGATCTGGTGTTATATTTTTAAACAGACGTCAGTCAGGAGTTTTTACAGCATGTGAACATGTAGAGGTTTGAAAAGCTGCACACGCTCAGTCTGAACATCCAGGATTCAAACTCTGTGTGAGATACAGGAGAGCAGAATAGCCCCTCTTTAAAGAAAGGAAAGAAAGGTCTGAAGAAAAGAAGGTTAAAAAATGATAAAAGGGAAGAGGAGATAAAGTTCCTGAGGATGAGTGTGAGGATGAGTGTGAGGATGAGTGTGAGGATGAGTGTGAGGATGAGTGTGAGGGTGAGTGTGAGGATGAGTGTGAGGATGAGTGTGAGGATGAGTGTGAGGATGAGTGTGAGGATGAGTGTGAGGGTGAGTGTGAGGATGAGTGTGAGGATGAGTGTGAGGATGAGTGTGAGGATGAGTGTGAGGATGAGTGTGAGGATGAGTGTGAGGGTGAGTGTGAGGATGAGTGTGAGGATGAGTGTGAGGATGAGTGTGAGGGTGAGTGTGAGGATGAGTGTGAGGATGAGTGTGAGGGTGAGTGTGAGGATGAGTGTGAGGATGAGTGTGAGGATGAGTGTGAGGATGAGTGTGAGGATGAGTGTGAGGATGAGTGTGAGGATGAGTGTGAGGGTGAGTGTGAGGATGAGTGTGAGGATGAGTGTGAGGGTGAGTGTGAGGATGAGTGTGAGGGTGAGTGTGAGGGTGAGTGTGAGGGTGAGTGTGAGGGTGAGTGTGAGGGTGAGTGTGAGGGTGAGTGTGAGGGTGAGTGTGAGGATGAACCAAACACATGTTGTGCTGAACCTTTTCGTGTCACGTCAGTTTGAGGACTCTGAGGACAGTTTGTTCTTCTCTCTCTCCTCAGAGACGATCTTGGCGATCGGCCGTCAGCTGAAGGACATGATCTCTCCGTTTCCTGACAAGCAGCAGGTCAGTGAAGGCAGCAGGTCCCTGAAGGCAGCAGGTCCCTGAAGGCCGCAGGTCCCTGAAGGCCGCAGGTCCCTGAAGGCAGCAGCTTCAGAGCGTCTCTGGTTCAGGTTTTGTCTCATTGAAGGTGTCTGATGGGTTTCAGGCGGCTCCTCTGGCCTCCTCCACGCCGGTTCAGAGGGTGGAGCCTACGGTGGTGTCCTGTGCGAAGCGTCCTGTCCCCTCAGCTGATGTCCCTCCTCCCTCCATCCCTCCCTCCTCTGGTCCTCCTCCTCCTCCCTCTCAGCCTCCTGTCATCACCGCAAAGTCCAGACCTCAGCCCAAAATCATCCTGAGCTCCAGGAACGAGCCCATCGGACTCAACGTGGCCGACTTCCTGCCTGTGAGCTTCACGCTTTTATTCACCGACCCTGAAACGGAGTCACAGGAGAGTCTGTTCAAACCCGCTCTGGAAGAAGGTGAAGGAGTGTTTGTTCTCTCTGTCTCTCCTCAGTCCTCTCCAAACAACCGATCGGGCGCTCTGAGCGACGAGGAGGCGCTGTCCCAGATCAAAAAAGGTCACGACACCATGAGCGTGATGCTGAGCAGCCGACACAAGAACCTGCTGACGGTGAGAGCCGTGTGGGCCCGAGAGGACATCAAGGTGAGGCCTGAACCAACTTCAACCAATCAACCAATCAATCAATCAGTCAGTCAATCTTTATTTATAAAGCGCCAATTCATAACAAATGTTATCTCAAGACTTTCCAAAAGTGTTAACAGGTCTGGACCTGTAAATGATGATAAATGTTATTAACAGAGACCAACATCAAGACCAGATAAGAGGTCTGATCTGAACCCACCATGAGGACAGACCTTTACAGCATTCAGTGAGTTACACTGGAGAGGAAACACTTTAACAGGCAGAAACCTCAGACAGAACCAGACTCATGTTAGACAGAGAGAGAGAGAGAGAGAGTGTGATGATAAAGGAGTCATCACTGCAGAAACTGAAAGTCACCACAGGAGGAGGGTGATCAGAGCTGTTTTTAAAAATGGAACCGAGGGGGGGGGGGGGGGCAGGAATAAAGAAAAGAGAATGGGTCCAGGGATTGAACCTTGGGGAACTCCATGGGATTGGGGGGGCATCTTTTGGACAGATCAGACCTGAAGCAGTCCAAAGCAGTATCCCTGACCCCCCCCCCCACCCCCCCACCCCTCTCTGCAGAGCGCTCTGGATGTTGCCGTCTCCATGAAAGACCTCTCCATCGTCGTGGACATCCTCAACATCATCAACCTCCAGCCGTAAGACACAGATTCCTCCCGTTTCAGATAACTTGAAGCTTTTTCTAAGAAGATGAAGCCAGATATCAATTTTAGTTTGTTTTTTTTTTTGGTCATATTAAATTTAAATGTGATGAATTAGAAGACTCAGAGTTTCTGTTTCAAACCGGATCTCTGCTCCTCTCTCAGGACTCTGTGGAAGCTGGACTTGTGCACGACGATCCTCCCTCAGATCGACAAACTGCTGCAGAGTAAATACGAGAGGTGAGAGAGTTTCTGAGGCAGGAGCTCTGAGTCATGAGCTGAAGTCTGCTGCTGGTTTCCTCTGAGACGGCAAAGAAACTGATGAGACCAGGAGAGCTGCTCCTCAGAGATTAAACCCTGTTGGAGAGGGAGGGATGAGTTTAGACTTTATTTACTGTCAGACTGTGACTGTGTCTCTTTCTGTGTGTGTGTGTGTGTGTGTGTGTGTGTGTGTGTGTGTGTGTGATCAGCTACGTGCAGACCGGCTGCACGTCTCTGAAGCTCATCATGAAACACTTCTGGAAGCTGATCTCAGACACGCTGAAGGCCACGCCGTCGGTGGGAGTGGACATCACACGAGAGGAGCGGTGAGTCACAGCAGACGGCTCAGAAACGAGCTGCTGCTCAGAGTTTAGAGGCATCGACAGAACATTTCTTTAAAGACGCGGCGGTGAAGCGTGACCAGCGTCAAAACAACGAAGTGTTTGTTTGAAGTGGAGTTCAGCTGAATCCTGCAGGAAGACGTCAGAGGAGATGTTGGTCCTTTGTTCTTTAAACCTCTCTGATTGTTGTGGCGTGACCTCTCACCTGTACCTGTGACCTGACTGATGATTGGTTGTGTCTCTGCAGACACCACAAGTGCCGAGCGTGCTGCAAGCAGCTGAAGAACCTGAGCAACGTGGTGAAGAACAAAGCGGCCCAGGTCGGCCGTCACGGCAGCGCCTTCAAGGAGCTGCAGCTGCTCATGGCGCCGCTCGACGACGCTCTCTGAGAGCCACTGAACTTCACGACCAATCAGACGGAAGCATCAGGCGTCAGCAGGAGCTTCACCTGCTCAAACATTTCTGCGTCTGGATCCTGGAGGTGAAGATGAACTGTGTGGATTAAAATGTTTCATCTTCTGGAGCTCTGAAGAAACTCAAACACCTGGAGGTTCGTCTCTGAATCAGAGACGAAGAATAAAAACTCATCCTGCAGGAAACGACCCGACTGACGCCCTCCGAGAGCGACCGACGCCCTCCGAGAGCGACCGACGCCCTCCGAGAGCGACCGACGCCCTCCGAGAGCGACCGACGCCCTCCGAGAGCGACCGACGCCCTCCGAGAGCGACGGACGCTGCGTCACAGACACTCGACGATCTGCAGGTTCAGCCGTGTTCATCACCAGCTGCAGCTTCCAGAAGAAACAACGATCTGAAGAATCAGAGAAGAAACGTTTTCCCACAGTTTGAAACATTCCTGAGAGGTCTGATCAGACACTTAGCTTAGCTTAGCTTAGCTTAGCTTAGCAGGAACAGATCACCGTCACTCAACAGTCTTTGTGCACCTTAAATGTCCCTGAATGGCTCTCTGTGCTCTCTGTGCTCTCTGTGCTGGGGGGGCGGACTCTTTCTGTCCTGGAAGCTGGAGCTGGATCCTGAACTCCGCCCACTTTTTCAACCTTTTCTACTCTCTGCTTTTCACTCTCTGATAAATGTACAGTTCTGTTTATTTAAATAAAGTTGGACACGTTGGGACTCTGACTGACATCTTTCTGAGTGTTAATGAGTGTTAATGATGAGCGTCTTCAGTCAATCTTCATTTAAAGCTCAAATCACATCAAACGTTCCGTCAGGACTCTGATCAGACACATGAACACATGAGCAGCTTCAGCCTGTTAACAGCAAGAAAAGCTTCATTTATTTCTGTTTTTACACTTTTTCTCAGTCACTTTGGTGCGTTTCTCACATCAATCTTTGCACAGCCGTCGCTCCATCTCAGAACAAGTTGAACAAACTGCAGAACTGGGATGAGAACCTGCGACCTGCGACCTGCGACCTGCGACCTGCGACCTGCGACCTGCGTGTCACCTGGTCAGGATGAATGACAGCCAATGACGGCGTCATCAACAGCAGAGTTAATGAACAGCAGTCAGACGTCCGTCATGTTTTCAGTGACGGCCGATTAAAGCTCAGCTCTCGGTGACTCCACCTGAAGACGCTCAGACTCTCGTGTCGACCTCATGGCGTTGTTTGCAGTCGCTGTGGCTCCTCCTCTTCCTCTTGTTGCTCAGTGAAAAGCAGCCGTCTCCACCTCCATGACAGAATATGACCAACCTGTGCTGGAACACTGCTGTAGACTAAAACACACCTGAGAGTCTAAATGTGAGAGGAGTCCTGGTCCTGCTGTGAGCCTCATGTAGAACAGTGACAGGAGCTCAGTGCAGACAGCTCAGTGCTGAATCACCTGTTCACCTGTTCACCTGTTCACCTGAGGCCGTGTTTGACCGAGTCTCCCAACATTTGTCTGCACACAGCGGTCGATGTGTGTCTGAAAGTGTTGAAGGAGAAACAGCGACTGTGATGCTGTGAAGGCTGAACTGATCATTTTAACTTTGATCAGAGAAATGCAGCGAAGCCACCGAATAATGTTTCATTAATATCAACGTGTCCCGAGACGTTTGTTGTGATTTGGAACGATATAAATAAAGATTGATTGGTATTCTAAACTTTATGGGTAACCAGTGCAGAGATGCTAACACACTAAAGCATGGAGCAGCTTCTCATGCTGCTTCTCTACTTCGTAACTCCGTCCTGGAGACCTGCTGGATGTGAGAGTTGAAGATCAGGTCCTGATCCAACGAGTCCTCCATCAACACGTTTCTTAAGTTAGAGTTTGATGCATCGAGTCTTTGTGCCGCACGCTTTGGTTTCAGAGCTCTCAGTGAGCTGATGCTGCTCTGTTTGAGGGTTAAAGAGCATCATGAGGAAACAGGAAACAGTTTCACCTTTAACCCTTTAGAAGCTGGTCCACGGGGCTGCTGAGCATCAGTACATAAATCTTCAAATCCTGTTTCTAACAGATTGTTTTAGAGTCGTGGTTTTAGATCTTTCAGTTTGTAAACACAGGGAGACGTTTGATTTCAGAGTCTTTATTAAAAAGGGATACAAAAAAAACAAACTGTAGAAATCTACAGCAGACACGAAGCAAGCAGACGGTTTATCATCAGGTCAACAACACACAGCATCATGGCGTTTCTAAGCATTCCCGTCACTACGACTACGACTAACTACCAGCTCCACGCTCGCCGCAGGGCTGCAGGTCAGAGGTGATGAAGAGACGACGCTTCGTCAAGCTCCGATTAAAAACATCCACAGGAACAGAAGAGGAAGAGGAGCGTGTACGGAGGAGCTCCTCGTATTGCTCGCGTCTGATTGGACAGCTCAGTATCAGTGGAGTACCCTGAAGGTCGACCTCGAGCAGATTAAAGACGAGATTATTCTGGAATCGCTCAGACTGAACCTCAGAAATGTTCAAAGCGCACATCCTCATCCAAAAACAAAAAATCAAATAGAAGAAGAAGAAGAAGAGGAAGAAGAGGAAGAAGAAGAAGAAGAAGAAGAAGAAGAAGAAGAAGAAGAAGAAGAAGAAGAAGAAGAAGAAGAAGAAGAAGAAGAGCGGGTCAAACATAAATAAAGAAGCATTTCTGCATATATCAGAATCCAGCTCATCTGGAGCTGAGGGTCAAAATAATCCAAGAGCTTAAAGTGCAACTTTACAAAGAAGGAGAAAAGAAACACTGTGATTGGAGCGCGTATACTGTAAGGAGACGGGGTCAGTCCGGGTCAGTCCGGGTCAGACCGGGTCAGACCGGCTGTGAGGAGCTCCAGAAGCTTCAGTGGTTTCTCCTCAGAGTCTCTACATGTTCACACACAGCAGGAAGCCTCACACGTTTGGTCTCTGTCACTGTTAAAGCACGCAGAGGGAAGACTTCACAGCTCCTCCTTCCTGCTCCTGGTGCAGGTCAGTCATCCTGGACCACGAGGAGCTGCCAAGTCTTCAGGGTGTTGGCTGGCACCCTGCAGACGTCTGCGGGTGTCTCAGGCCGTCAGCTTCAGTCGTCCTGCAGAGGAAACAGAGCGTGGGTCAGCGGCTGTGTGAGCGCTCAGTCTGTGAAACCATGTCCACACTGCTGCTCATAAATGAGAAAACTCAGCAACACTCACACAGACCGTCAGCAGAGTCCCAGCAGACATTCAGAGTCCCTAAAGGGGGCACCCTGCAGACCCTCAGTCTGCATCACGCTTTAAAACCATCAGAGCGCCGTTCATTCACTTCATCTGGTCACAGTCACAGAGGCTGCTGACGTCATCATTCAGACCGTGACCATCGAACAGCACGCCGCTAATGACCTAATTCAGCCCTACAACACCCAAACCTCAAACGTCCCCTCAGAAAAGTACCAAGATTAGCATCTTCTGTTTTCATAGCTTAGCATCTTCTGTTTTCATAGCTTAGCATCTTCTGTTTTCATAGCTTAGCATCTTCTGTTTTCATAGCTTAGCATCTTCTGTTTTCATAGATTAAGGTCTTTTGTTTTCATAGTTTAGCATCTTTTGTTTTCATAGATTAGCGTCTTTTGTTTTCATAGATTAGCGTCTTTTGTTTTCATAGATTAGCATCTTCTGTTTTCATAGCTTAGCATCTTCTGTGTTCATAGATTAGCATCTTCTGTGTTCATAGATTAGCATCTTTTGTTTTCATAGATTAGCATCTTTTGTTTTCATAGATTAGCATCTTTTGTTTTCATAGATTAGCATCTTCTGTTTTCATAGATTAAGGTCTTTTGTTTTCATAGTTTAGCATCTTTTGTTTTCATAGATTAGCGTCTTTTGTTTTCATAGATTAGCGTCTTTTGTTTTCATAGATTAGCATCTTCTGTTTTCATAGCTTAGCATCTTCTGTGTTCATAGATTAGCATCTTCTGTGTTCATAGATTAGCATCTTTTGTTTTCATAGATTAGCATCTTTTGTTTTCATAGATTAGCGTCTTTTGTTTTCATAGATTAGCGTCTTTTGTTTTCATAGATTAGCATCTTCTGTTTTCATAGCTTAGCATCTTCTGTGTTCATAGATTAGCATCTTCTGTGTTCATAGATTAGCATCTTTTGTTTTCATAGATTAGCATCTTTTGTTTTCATAGATTAGCATCTTTTGTTTTCATAGATTAGCATCTTCTGTGTTCATAGATTAGCATCTTCTGTGTTCATAGATTAGCATCTTCTGTTTTCATAGATTAGCATCTTCTGTGTTCATAGATTAGCATCTTTTGTTTTCATAGATTAGCGTCTTTTGTTTTCATAGCTTAGCGTCTTCTGTGTTCATAGCTTATCGTCTTCTGTTTTCATAGCTTAGCATCTTCTGTGTTCATAGATTAGCATCTTCTGTGTTCATAGATTAGCATCTTTTGTTTTCATAGATTAGCATCTTTTGTTTTCATAGATTAGCATCTTCTGTTTTCATAGCTTAGCATCTTCTGTGTTCATAGATTAGCATCTTCTGTGTTCATAGATTAGCATCTTCTGTGTTCATAGATTAGCATCTTTTGTTTTCATAGATTAGCATCTTTTGTTTTCATAGATTAGCATCTTTTGTTTTCATAGATTAGCATCTTCTGTGTTCATAGATTAGCATCTTCTGTGTTCATAGATTAGCATCTTCTGTTTTCATAGATTAGCATCTTCTGTGTTCATAGATTAGCATCTTTTGTTTTCATAGATTAGCGTCTTTTGTTTTCATAGATTAGCATCTTTTGTTTTCATAGATTAGCATCTTTTGTTTTCATAGATTAGCATCTTTTGTTTTCATAGATTAGCATCTTCTGTGTTCATAGATTAGCATCTTCTGTGTTCATAGATTAGCATCTTCTGTTTTCATAGATTAGCATCTTCTGTGTTCATAGATTAGCATCTTTTGTTTTCATAGATTAGCGTCTTTTGTTTTCATAGCTTAGCGTCTTCTGTGTTCATAGCTTATCATCTTCTGTTTTCATAGCTTAGCATCTTCTGTGTTCATAGATTAGCATCTTCTGTGTTCATAGATTAGCATCTTTTGTTTTCATAGATTAGCATCTTTTGTTTTCATAGATTAGCATCTTCTGTGTTCATAGATTAGCATCTTCTGTGTTCATAGATTAGCATCTTCTGTTTTCGTAGATTAGCATCTTCTGTTTTCATAGATTAGCATCTTTTGTTTTCATAGATTAGCATCTTCTGTTTTCATAGATTAGCATCTTCTGTTTTCATAGATTAGCATCTTTTGTTTTCATAGATTAGCATCTTTTGTTTTCATAGATTAGCATCTTCTGTGTTCATAGCTTAGCATCTTTTTTATAGTTTAGCATCTTTTTATAACTTAGCATCTCTTGTTTTCATAGCTTAGCATCTTTTATTTTTATAACTTTGGGATTTTTATATTTGTTTTTTGTTTTTCCATCTTCATGCACATGAGCCTGACTACAGTGACCTAAATTCAGACCATAAATTCTGGACGTTGGTTTTATGAATGAAACCTGACCGATAGTAAAGATGCATCATGTGAACATGTTTATATCATATTTAAGAGTTGAGGAGGTGATATTCATCTGCAGCAGTTGTTTCTACCCTCAGTGTCGACACCACAGTTACCTGCAATTTAACACACCTGCAGTTAAACTGAGTCACAGTCTTCAAGCCCACACACACACACACACACACACACACACACACGTTTTCAGATTTATCAGTGTGGACATGGAGCTACAATCCCACAATCCTCAGCAGCAGCAGGACACCCAGGCCACAGAGCAGCAGAGAGGAAGGAGAGAGGAGGGGGAGGGGTCACCAGAAGACACCAACACACTCACACACACTCTGACGTCACAAGGAACACACTCCTGACTCAGAACAGCAGCTGGTAAATCTGTGTGTCGAGCACAGAGACCGGTCCAGGTCCAGGACTTCCTGAACCTGGTTTCACATAAAGAGCTCCAACAGAACAGGACTGGTACCACATCAGAGCTCTGTGGGCTCAGAAGAGTTCAGAGGATCTTTAAAGAAAGACTTCAGGTTGTGTTTGTCATTCAGAGCCTGATGGAAGCGATTAGAAACACAGAAGTTTATGTTTAAGTTTAAAGTTTAAAGTTGATGCTTTTTACAGAAATCAGCTCAAACAAACATTTAATTTCTGCAAATTCTCAAAGAAGACACGAGAATCAAAGCGACATCGATGAAACTCTCCCGTCTTCTCCGCTCTGTTTAGACATGTAGCTGACGACGCTTGTGATACGTTCAGGTAACCTCAGAAACTTGAGAATCTGTCGACTACGTCAGTTTCTTCACAGCTGTTCTGTTCTGTTTTCTGTTCTTTGTTCTGTAAAGAAGAATAAAACTATCACACCTGACATGATGAAAATCACTCAGTGCAGGACTGAAGCCTTTGTTGGACTTTTGCAAACTTCAAATGATGTAAAAATCTTTACAGAAACTGTGTTTTCCTTCAAACTAAAAATTCAAAAAGATCCAAAAATCTGCAAACACTTCTTTGCTCCAAATTTGTGTCTGTACAACATGGTTTCCTGAAAATATCAACCATGAATACACCTGACGCTAAGCTATGACTGCTAAAGGTTAAAGAGTGTGGAAACAAACTACAGTTAACTGCTGATAGGGTCAGTGAACGCAGCATCTTTGAAGTCTTGGAGCTGTGGTGAACCTGCAGTCTTGGGTGTCTGGTGTAATAAAGTCCTCTGACTCTCTGACTCTCTGACTCTCTGACTCTCTGACTCTCTGACTCTCTGACTCTCTGACTCGACACACAGATCAAATCTTTGAAGCTGTCAGTGAGGAGAAGCTGTTCCTCTTTGGTCTTAAAGATAAACACACTCACACACACTTCCTTGTGACATGAACTCATCTCTCACAGACAGTTAGGCCACGTTAGGACTCCAGCATTCAGACAGACGACACAAACGCCACGAGCCGCTGCACACAGGGGCCACCTGCTGGCAGTGTGGGCAGTGTGTGCCCTGCTCACGGCCCCGCAGGCACACAGATAGAAGCTGGTGGAGCTCTGTGGTTAGGTGTGTGTGTGTGTGTGTGTGTGTGTGTGTGGGGGGGGGGGGGGGGGGGGGGTGTTAGATGGATGTGGGGAGGAGGGGCACCATGCCATGCTGAGCGCATCCATGCCAAGCTATCCACCAATCAGCATACAGCCCCAACCTACCTGCCCACCGTCCCCAACCAATGGGCTGGCTCTGTCTACCTGTCTGTCTGAAAACCAACCAATCAGATCACAGAGTGAGGAGGCAGAAGAGGAAGAAGAAGGAGACATGTCCTTCCTCCAGGAGCTTTTTTTTACCTCTGACTTCATCTGAGACTGTATATATCTATTTATCTATATATCAGACTGTAAACATTTCAGTGAGATTAAAGAGACGGAAACAGGAAGTGGAGTTACTGTCAACCAGAGCGAACAGCTGACCTACGAGCTGATGGAGTTAGAGCTGCTGAAGTGATCGTTACGATAAACATGGAGGAAGTTCAAATTAGGAAACAAGAGTTTATCATCAGTATCATTAAAACTTCAGAGTGTTTCTCTCTGCCGTTTACTGGAGGTCCCTGAAGGCACCGTCTCTGTCTAAAGCTCCACATGAAGAGAGACGGAACAACACGTCCGACTATTCAGGAGCAACGTGTTCACCTGTGGAGAGCTGAGACTGAGACCTCCTCCTGGAGATGCTGGGAGTCCTGGAGGTGGAGGAGAGGGTGGAGCCGGCGCTGCTGGCCCGAGAGATGGGGAGAGGGACCGGGGTCACCGGAGGAGAGTCCAGCTGAGGAGAGGGCAAAAACAGGACAAAGATCAGATTACTTCAAGAAATAAAGAAATAAATTAAAATTAACCGATGTTTTATTCATTTAGGATTCAAATAAAAACACTTCTTTTTTTTGTTCTTAATATATGAATCACTTCATCATTCATCTTTTTATATATATATAAATATTCAACACATTTGCTATGAGTCAAATGCAGTTTAAAGTGAGTCACACATTTTTTTTTTAAAAATGGCAAAACTTTTAAAAAAGTTTTTCAGTCGAGACAAAAACCAGTGAAATATAGAAAACATCAAAAATAACAATAAAGATTATAAACAAATAAATAAATAAAAAGGTAAAGATAAAAAATACAGAAAGTAAAGAACTAAAATAAAAATGAAACAAGTTTAAAGAACAGACAGTAAAAAATTAAAATAAAAATATTCAAGCGATTAAATTATACAAACCTTCAATTTGAAAAAACTAAAGTACCTTCAGCACGTTGATGAACGTCCCTTCTATTTATTTTACCGTTAAATATATTTTTAGTTTGGCTAAGTTTTAATTTTTATAACATTTATGAGTTTAATTAAACACCTCACATCCATGTTTAATAAATTTTTATCTGAACAACTAAAACAAACGGATTCCTCGTGCTTTTATTTTGAAGTTCTTCAGCTCTCAGGTCCTGTTTATGGTTTTACAAACTGTTTAATAAAGATCAACAAAATCATTTAATGGATCAAATCACACACTTTTACTCGACTCATTTTTATCTATTGATTTAAATTCTTTTATCACAGTATCTTTGAAGCACTTTAAGCTGAAAGGTTTCCTGTTCAGGGTGCAGCACAAATAAAGTTTGAATGTTTATTATAAACCTCGATATTATAAAAGATTTCCACCAATAAAAAAAACTTCCCTTCAATTTTTATTAAAAATACTTTTTTTAAATGATGTAATAACCTGGTGCATCAGTGTGTGTGTGTGTGTGTGTGTGTGTGTGTGTGTTACCTCCACGCTGTCGTGCGTTGGCGAGGACGAGGTGGACGAGTTCTCGTGTCTTCTGGAGGACGAGGAGGAGAGGCTCAGCTCGACGCTGCGAACGCGCTGAGCGAACTTCAGCGAGCAGACCGACTCGCTCATGTTTACAGGAAGAGGAGACACCTGAACGCATCACAGGCGGGACACAAAGGAGACATTAGAAAAAAACTTGAAATCAAAGAAAGAGAAAAGTTTTAAACTCATCCCGAACTCTCCGCCCCGCCTCACCTGGACCATCATGAGGGTCTTGCTGTCCCCGTTCAGAGAGTCCTGCAGCAGGTAGGTGAGGCGGGAGTTCCTGAACGGGACGTGGGCGTGTTTGCCCCGTAACGCGCTGATGACATCACCGAGCGCAGACAGAGACTTGTTGATGCACTGAGCTTCTCTGAGGCGGCTGCCCTCCGCCCCGGATTTAGCGATCCTCTCTGAACCCGCCAGGTCCACCAGGTTCAGCTTCCCTGCAAAGACCAAGAGGCAAAGATCTGAGAGAGCCTCTCAAACACAGATCCTGCTCCATCGTCTTCATCCTCCGACTCTCCACACAGACCAACAGACAGAAGAGCCAGAGAAGAGCCAGAGAAGAGCCAGAGAAGAGCCAGAGAAGAGCCAGAGAAGAGCCACTGAAGAGCCACTGAAGAGCCACTGAAGAGCCACTGAAGAGCCAGAGAAGAGCCAGAGAAGAGCCACTGAAGAGCCAGAGAAGAGCCAGAGAAGAGCCAGAGAAGAGCCAGAGAAGAGCCAGAGAAGAGCCAGAGAAGAGCCACAGAGGAGCCAGAGAAGAGCCAGAGAAGAGCCAGAGA